>JANSTR010153308.1:0-10664 GCA_025434805.1 Antipathozoanthus remengesaui
ACTTACTACCTCTTGTAAACATGGCTTTAGAACGACAGTCTACGGTTCAACGACTCTATCCAAGAAGACGCTGATTATTTACTACCTCTTGTAAACATGGCTTTAGAACGACAGTCCATAGTTCAACGACTCTATCCAAGAAGACGGCCAGGAAATAAGGATAAAAACATGTACACCTTTATATTTCTTTGTTGTACACCCTCCTCAATCGACTGGTCAGTAAGCAGAAAGATATCTCGTAAACAGTACACATGCAAGAAATGCAGAAAAATCGAATAAAAAAAGGAATTGGTTAGCGTCCTTTTTACAGAAATTTTATGTCGGGAGGAAGGTTATTTATATATATTTTTTGACTCGGAAATTTTGATGCTAAAATGAAAATAAAAACTGAAAATAAAAATTTAGCCGGGTGCCTTTTCAATGATCGGGAGGGGACGCTAACCTTTTTTTTTACTTGGCCTATACTATAGGTGCTACGTTTGGGTTCAACATAATTAGAAACCTTTTCTATACAAAGAAACTTCTTCGAATTTACAGGAATTAATGCAGTGACAGATATTGATAGCCGTGAGATTATTGTCAAGTGGATTCTATTCATTTTTGTAAATAGTAGATTCCGGTCCAATGGTGTTGTTTTATAGCGCAATTTTAAGGTCTACCGCGCACAATCATGCAAAAGTGCAAGGTTATTTTAAAAGTAAATGCTTGTACAATGTTTTCCTAACTTCGATTCAACTCTCGCAATGCGATCAATTTTCAGCCGGATTATCAGTCCTTATAAGTTGAAATGCAAGTGACATGAAGTGTTTACTGCCCGTGTGAAATACTTCTTTCAGTCCAAATGCAGACAACGAATGTACACCTGTTCCGTGAAAACCCTGATAAAAATCTAAAAAGATAAGAACATTGTAGAGTCATACGCACAAAAGCTGGAGAGGTTCTTGTAATGAAACAGTTGTTGTTCAGTAGGAATCTCTCTCTTGCCACTGGCTGAAGCAAGCAAAAGACGGTTAGTACTAATAAATAGTAAACATCTCCTGTTGTCTGTGTACTGTATCGTGAAAAACTTTGGGTTACTGACGTGATCAAACTAGTTTGTAGATCATACAAACATTGATCAAACGGAAATTAGCGGTACAATTTTAGAACATGTCTCTAACCCCTATGTGGCAAACTAAATGCCCAATCATTCACGCAACACAAATATTATGGTAGATTTTGATGCCCCTAAAGAGATCTAGAAAAAACAAAAAATTATTGCTCTTTATGCCAGATACCAGAGACAAATAATTACTTTTAAAAAAACTAATAAAGCAACGCCTTTAGGCATTGCCATGCAAAATAAATCAAAGAATTTTGAAGAGCCGTCTGTTTAGTTCCTGTTCGTGATTGAGTAGGTACTAATCTTGCTGTTTAGAGGAACTATGACGTCAGCTACCTTGACTTCCCTAAAAGGTAAATTCATTACGAGATAAGTCGAGGTTGTCAAAGTTATCACACTATTTAAAATCTTCATGCCCTTGTTTTGTATCCCTAAACGTTTTCTATCCGGTTTCGCTAATGAACTCTTGTGTTATCGACATGACTAAATTAGTATACAGATGCTTATTGGTAATAGTAACTTCAGTTCAATTTGTAGTTGATTTATTCCCTGTAATATTTTGATACGGTATGAATTTTGCTGCAATACTTAAAACCACTTAAAACAATAGGCAAACCCGCGCCGAAGCCTATACCATCGCACAGTACTCCATGCACTTTATGCAGAGGCGAAAGTCAAGCTTGGCGACGCCAGGAGAACTAAGTCGAGCTCAGGTGCAAAGAATAGCATGGATGATGAAATACGAAGCAGGATCCATAGAAGTTTGAGCGAGATAATAGGACCGTTTCAGATATAAATTTGAGACAGTGTTACAAACATCCAAATAGTATTTGAGGCAATCACTGTTATAATCACACATCTGAACTGAATGTAATAAGATAGACGATTGGAAATACTGTTTACAAAAGTGAATAAACTGTGTGTCGATGGCAATTATACCATAACATATCTTTATTCAAATATTGTACAATTTTGCATTGAAGTTAAAAAAGAGCGAAAACAATTGAAAGCTTAAAGGCAAAAAAGAAGTTGCCTCGGCAGGGACCGAACTCAAGACTTATTGGCATTGCGCATGCGCTGTGAAGCTCGACACATCCGCTGTAACATTGATAACGAGTACAGCGTTGTGTAACGAGTACAGCGTTGTAACATTGATAACGAGCACAGCGTTGTGCAACGAGTACAGCACTGTAAAATTGATACAAGCACAGCGTTGTGTAACGAGCACAGTGTTGTGTAACGAGCACAGCGTTGTGTAACGAGTACAGTGTTGTGTAACGAGTATAGCGTTGTAACATTTATAACGAGCACAGCGCTGTAACATTGATAAAGAGTACAGCGTTGTAACATTGATAACGAGCACAGCGTTGTGTAACAAGTATAGTGTTATGCAACGTGTACAGCACTGTAAAATTGATACGAGCACAGCGTTGTGTAACGAGTATGGCGTTGTGTAACGAGTATAACGTTGTGTAACGAGCACAGTGTTGTGTAACGAGTACAGTATTGTGTAAAAAGTACAGTGTTGTGTAACGAGCACAGTGTTGTGTAACGAGCACAGCGTTGTGTAACGAGCACAGAGTTGTGTAACGAGTTGAGATAGCAATTTACGGCAAATGAAAGCAACAACTGTATTACCATCTCTGTTTGTATATACTAAAACTGTCAGTACTTTCCCACCCATTGTCAAGATCACGTCACTTTATGCCATGTGATGATTGCTTGCTTTCAAGGTCACGCCACTTCATTCCATGTGATGATCACGTACTGTCAAGGTCACGCCACTTCATGTAATGCGATCATCACTTTCTGTTATTTCTTGAACAGGTAACATTTCAACAATTGTACCCGCTCTGGATACAGTTGAAATTTACTACAGGTCACGTGATCAAGGATCAACCAATAAAACCCCGCGCTTTGTTGAGTGAGAATCTGTCAATTGTAATCTCTATCACGTCTGTGCGAACAGTGGTACACTGAATGCTGTTATCGTCGCTGTACCAACTCTGTCAGTATATAGCCAGGCCATGTCGTCGCTGTAGCAGCTCTGTCAGTATATAGCCTTATAGCCACGAAAACCTGTTTCATGAAACCCCCAGCCAAGTTATAGATCTACCAATATCCCTCAGGAACTCATGCTCAACTGCACTACATCTTAATTCGGAAGAAATGGGTCAGCAATGTGAGGAACAGTCGTGCCTACTCATCCTTTCACGATTTAGTATCAGATCACAGAATTGTATCCACAACTTTGAACCTAAACTTGAGACACTCAAAAAAACCTAAATCGGATCCAGTGAGGCAAATCGAACGGGTTCGCGTTGTACAAGATCAAGATCTTTATTCGCAATACACACTTAACGTTTTTAACCGGTTTTCCATACTATGCCCCGAAGACTCCACTCCACATGCTCCAGGCGAGAAATACACCTCAATCTCCTCCTGGTTAGCAGAAGTGGCAATTGACACACTAGAAAGAAAACGGAAAAGAAATCTGAATTCCATCAGCTCCCACGATTCCGTCAAAATTGCACGTGCGAAACTAGCGACTGCAAACAACAGATATGAGCAAAATCCTTCTACCCTTCCTTGAGGAAATGCGGCAAAAACCTACAAGACGCCTACAATGGCGCAACAGCTGACTACATCCAAGGGAAGATCAACAACATCAAACATCTTCATTAGTCCCATTAACATGCTGCTGCATGGAAAACAATTAATGAGATATCTGACAGGAAGGCTAAACCATCAGTCAAGGTTAAAGAGGGTACACCAAAGAAGCAAGAAGGCTGGCTAAAGCATTTTCAGAAACTTCTGGGAGATTCGTCGGCTGTTACGCCTAACCTGCCAAAGATCCAACTTGCAGACAGTCTTAACATCAACACATTTCCTTTCACAATCAAGGAACTGAAGGCTGTAACATCAGGATTAGCCAAGAAATCCCCTTGTCCTCACAACATTCCACCCATGATCTGGAAGACCCTAACTTTCATCCTGTTCTTCTCGAGATCTGCAACAACATATGACTACTCACGAAGCTCCGCCTCTCTGGGTTACTTCCAATATTATCCCGATCCCAAAGAAAGTAAACCTGACACTTCACGAACTATCGTGGAATTTCCCTAACCGCTGTAGCAGCTAAAGTGTACAACAAGATGATTCTCAACAGGCTTGTCCCTGCCCTAGACCCGCTACTTTGTAGAGACCAAAATGGCTCCCGCAGTGGACGCTCTACCCTATCTCAGATTCTGCCCTACATAGAATCATTGAGGAAATGAAAAATGCAAACAGGGAGCTAACAACGGTCTTTGTAGATTTTAAAAAGGCCTTTGACTCCATCAATGGTGAAGTTAGTTTGAAATCATTGCCCTTTACGGAATCCCTGATAAGATAGCCTCGGCCATCCGAGCGCTTTATTGTAACAATATGACAAGAGTCGTCGCCCCAGATGGTGAAAACGGGGACTTTCAAGTGGTCTGTGGCGTACTGCAAGGAAACACACTTGCTCCCTTTCTTTTCTTTATAGTACTGGATTATATCCTCCGAATTTCCCTGGATGTTAACAACGACAAAGGGTTAGTCATCAAATCTAGAACGAGCCGTAGACACCCGGCTACATACTTCACAGATCTTGATTACGCCGATGACATTGCCATCTTATCAAGCACAGTTGCCGACGCTAAGGTTCTACTACATGCCCTGGAAGATGCAGCAGCACACGTTGGACTGCACTGCAACTTCTCCAAGACAGAATTTATTTTTACTACCAGCAACTCCTCCATGTCTGTTAGGTCTGGAGCACAAATCAAGCATGTTGACGATTTCAAATACCTAGGTTCGTGGATTATGGACTCTGGAAGGACTTTAAGACCCCCAAGGCACAAGCGTGGGTAGCATGCAATAAGATGGACAAAATCTGGCAATCAAATCACCCAAAGGACCTTAAAATTGATCTATTTAGGACAGTCATGCATAGAACCGATCCTGATGTACGGCTCAGAAACCTGGACGCTCAACGCCCGGCTAAACAACGGGTAGATGGCTGCTACACCAACCTCTTTAGGATACAGAACCTTTCATGGTAAGGCAAATATACGGGGACATTCCTCCACTAAGCAAGTGACTTATCCAACGCCGGGTCCAATTTTCTGGTCACTGCTACCGAGCAAAAGATGAGTTAGTCTCAGAGCTAATATTATGGAAGCCATCAAGGAACAGAAAACTTTCCTTCCGTGATCTAGTCAATCGTGATTCAGGAATCAACATGGAGGAGCTGGGAGCAGCCATGGCGGACCGCGACTGTTGGCGTTCGGTTGTGCGCTGTCTCTCAGCCACTGCCAACGGATGATGATGATGGTGGTGATGTCAGTATAAACCGTGATGCTATCAAGGTGCTTCCATTACTGTCACAGCACTGTCTATGTCACTGCTGTGACAACGGAGGCAATCAATTACAAAACTTAGAGCTTGGCCAATCAACTCGTGCTTTTCTACCTGCTCGGAAGGTGCGATCCCATAAGACGTCGCGAGATTAGTGGCAAGAGATGTTCCTTGCTTGATACTTTTAACATAAAAAGCGAATTCAAATAAAAGATAACACAAACAAGTTCTGGATATTAAATTAAATCAAAGAGTTGTTTTTCCGTCCCTTTACAACCTTCCTGAGAATGCAAAACTATAAACACCGAACATTCGATTTTGATATCATCAATCATGATAGCGATCGATAAATATAGAATATGGAAATGCGAAAATAATTTGCAATTGCTGCTCTTCAGGAAGAATTCAACGTGGAAAATTCGACTTCATGAATCCGTAACGGGAATACGAGGTTATGGATAATTATAGACGAAGCGAGAAGTAACATTGTGAAAGAGTAAAGTCGAAACCGCCTTTTGTTTAATTCTCAAGAGTTAAGAGAGTGTAGTTGAACTCTTCGCATTATTCCCTGAGCCTGTTAGACGCATAACCAAGAATGTCTGATTATACCATAACATTAATTATTCGCGAGTCCAACAATGTTGTGTTAACCGTGCAAATGAACGTAACATCTTGCGAAATGCATTATTTTTCATCATAACAAGACATGTTGGTATATGCTGGGCAAAAGGTTTGATCGATATCAAACTTCACTCAACATGTGCCAAATTATGTAAAATAGCCTGGTGTCTAACGAACACGACATGTTGTGCCCAACTTGTTGTGACAACATGTTACTTTCGTTTGCGCGGGTCTTAAAAGTACCACGGCAGACAATATTGAAAGTTAAAAATGGCGGTCATTTTTAGATCTTTTGTTCCCGCGAAGTCTTCTCGGATTGTGCCATCAATTCTGCCAGGCGTTGCTAGTGCTCGATCGCTGATCGCCTGGCTGAAAAGCAGAACATTCGCACAAGGAATCAAGGAAGCGATGTACACATCATGCTTTGTTATATTACGAATGCCTGACATATTACACTATATAACAATGAATTTATTAACAACTTGTGTCGGTTAACTAAATTCAGCTCGTTCCAGTGTTTCTTAATGTTCTTGGCTAGTTTTCGCACATATATTAGCTGTTAGTTTTATGCAAGATTTTAATTGAAATATCTTTCCATCGCTTCGTCTGTGGAAATCATTTGCAAATTTATAAAGAAATCCAATTTACGATATATTTGTTTGTAGTTTCCCTCAAACGTTTATAAGATGAGTGGAAAACGATACCATCTGAGTTTATTTCTTTACCACTTTCATGTGATTTCTTACATATGATAGATTTGAAACGATTTGTGAAGAAATCTTGTAATTCCTTTTATCTATGATTTCCATCTTAGAACCTGAAAAAACAATTTTATGTTATGCCGATAATAACTGAGAATACTGGGATAACATATCATATACCTTTTCCTGATCGAGTGTGGAAGAACACTTTGGCTTCAGAATCCGCCTTGCATGGAGCAGTTGCTGCGAGCAAATTATTCTCAAAACTCAGTAAAGTTTTTTTGTTTTTTTTGCAACTTCCGATGCTAATGGTAAAGTTGTGCTTGATGAAATGTGTTTGTTGCTTCGGGCAAGCTCTTCAATGATAAAACAATACGCACTTGTGCATTTCAAACAAAATCTGTTTCAGAACAATATAATAGCCAATAAACTTCTTTTGACAGGGAGATTTTCTTTGAACAGTCACACCTAATGGACAACGGGTTTGAAAAAAGGGTCATGAATTCAGTTTCACCGCAGCTGAACTGTGTCAAAATAGCGGGACTTTTAGATTTATATATAAACTCTTTTCATAAGTTTATTTTTTCCGGCCCAGACTGAATATTCTTTTTGCGGGTTTTCGGCTGAAAATATTGTTGTGAATAATCATAGTTTATAGCGCGTTACATCTCCGTTTGAGAATGTATATCAACAAAGCCTGATTTGACACACGTAGCATTTTGAGATTAGCATCGAAGATATAAGGCCAGTGCTATTTTCAATGCATAAGGCATTATGCTATTTTCAAAATCTTAGTCTTGGGGTCTATTCTCAATATTTTTAAAAATATATATTTGTATAACATTAAAGCACAGTCAATGCATTGAAGATGGCGTCACAGTGAGCCAAAGTTCTGTGTGCACTCAAGTAGATGTTTCCAAAAACAATCCATTTTGCGCAATTTTATCATTGATCGGCTTTAAAAGGCATCGTAAAAGTTAAAATATTTTTAAAGGTTAAAAAGATGCAATGGTGATTGGAAATTAAACATTGTAGTAATAATTTATTCTCTTTTAGCTATTGCCGATAGTTTTAACAGTAGGTGAAATTGCTATTAAATCATTTTACACCGACAACTAATGGCTCTGAGTAATGCTTTCGCTGGCTCTTGTTAACGGCTTTAATATATTGTTTTCATATTACTGGTTCTATTTTCGTACATATATATAGGTTTTCAGTAGAGAAGAGAACGAACTCAATTAAGAAATGACTAAAATTACTGGAAGTTATTGTCATTCTTGTTCAGTTCGGAGAACAATGATGATCTGTTCCGGAGGTCGTGGGTTCAAATCCAACCGGGATCAGAGATTTTTCTTTCTTCGAGCCATTTCCTTTCTAGCTGCCACTCAGAATTAGGAATTAATTGGGATTTTTGTAGAGCACTTTAAACTTTATATCACTCTATGTGTTTTAATTATAGCATCGGAGCTTGACTGAAAGAGGCCATCATAGTAAGTTATTTGTATTTAGATATTATTTGTAACATTTTGTAAGGATCGTCGGTTGAGAACATGCATTGGCAACAATATTTAGTGAATAAACCCCCTCTACGCTTTTTGTATTGAGCTAAAAGTGTCCGAAAAGTACCCCATTTGCTATGTTAGACTAATGAACTACCCTATTGCCAAGATCACCAGTCTGTCTTACAAAAATATAGTGACGTTGCTTCTTGAATGCTATTGGGAAGTTGGGAGAGCAATCACCTTCTCTTGGTGCTACTCAAGAACACTTCTCCTATGTTCTCTGGCTTTTAACTTTACAACTTCATACCGCGCTAAGCATGGACCGTTTCCTAATGAAATACTCGGCTTCAGAGATGAAATAATCAACTGTTTTATATCCACAACACTATAACTTGATAAACTGAGAGCAAAAACCGATCGAGACGCATTTCCGTAAACGGTATCCACACTTCAATTAAAACTACATGTAATCAGTTAAAACTTATAACATTTGTATCAAGCAACAAAATTTGAATACAATATCTTCCTTACCTTGCAAAGTAATAACCTTTTACAGCGTCAAACAGTCGCAATTTAACTATGAAGATAACAGTACCAAGCTGCCAGCACAACTAAAAAACTTCGCACTGAAACTTCAAGTTTATGATATTAATAATAATAATTAGCCAATCATATCGTATATGCTTTATAGCAGCTGTATGTTTGCTGACTCGGTAAAGTGGGAGGCAACATTTTTCAAAAGCTCTCAAAGAATAAACAATCAACCAGGAAATGTATTAACTGGAGTAGTTATATCCAAAGCGAAGTGATTTGATACTTGACACATCAAATACAAGAAAGATGAAATAGGCTGCAATCAGTTTGATGTTCGCTGTTTTTCCGCTAGTCGATTTTGAAATGTCCATTTTAAATATTGATATTATTTCAATTTTTGTTATTATCAATGTCAGGAATACCAGACTTTCAACTATGCGTTAGAAAATATCTTCTGTTTTCTTTTTCCGAGCGCATTAAAACGATTTCCCATTATCATATTTACAGAGGTATTAAATTTAATAGAAATAATCTTTTCAGTTGTGCAAGTATTAGTTTACGAAAGAGTTTTACTCAGTTTTGCATTGAACTGGCCACTAGTACTGGTTCAACATCGAATATAAATATCGTTCTTCTATCTTGTTAGAGGGTTGTCGGTCGACTAAGTTAAATGTGAACTGATCACTTTTCTTAGCCAGAAAGAAATATTCTGACATCAAAAGCAATTCGCGTATTTGTTTGATTAAACATTAGCTTATAATATTATTGTCAGGTTTCGCTTGGCATCCATTTCCTATATCAGCAAGAATTGTCCGGAATTATTGATGATACTAACTTCACGTCACAAATGAAGCTCTTGGTCTCAAAGACTACTGAACCTGGCTGTTAAAGGCAATTCATACTAAATCGATCTTTAATTGCTTTTCTTGTGGAGGACAGGGGGGTCTTGCAGCTGACAAAGTTAGTGGACATGGTATATTTTACAAAAGTGCAGATATAAACAGTAATAATTATAATAATAATAATAATAATAATAATAATAATAATAAATAAACCTATATTTCCAAATCAACGTTGAAAAAAACTGTAATTTAATAAATGCAGTGCATAGTTGAGTATTAAAAAGCTAAAAATTCTAATTTCTAAATTAGACAATAAACAATCGACAATTTCTAGACAATAGGAGGAGAGAAAAGATTAAAAAACCCAAATACAGAAATCGTTCTCAAATGTTCTAGTTCTAAAACTTGCTAGTTTTCACCATATTAGATGCCCGCAGTGGCGAGATTTAATATTTTTATAATAATAACGATAGTAATAATAATAATAATAATAATAATAATAATTAACAGCAAAAAACAATGATATCAGCTGTTAAATAACAGATTTGGTACTGTACTGGTGTTTTTGGTTATTGCTGGCTTCAAGGCCGCTTGGGAAGTAAGTAAAGGTAAGGTTGAAGGGAAAGGGAAAGGTAAGGGTGAAGGGAAAGGGAAAGGTAAGGGTGAAGGGAAAGGGAAAGGTAAGGGTGAAGGGAAAGGGAAAGGGAAAGGTAAGGGTGAAGGGAAAGGGAAAGGTAAGGGTAAGGGTAAGGGTGAAGGGAAAGGGAAAGGTAAGGGTGAAGGGAAAGGGAAAGGGAAGGGTGAAGGGAAAGGGAAGGGAAAGGGAAAGGGAAAGGTAAGGGTGAAGGTAAAGGTGAAGGTGAAGGGAAAGGGTAAAAGGTAAAGGTAATTTATTTTACTTTGATAACGCGGGGAGTGGTTGCCCGAATCTACTGAACCAAGGTCTCATGTATAAAGTGCTTGAAGGTGTGCCCTTTACCCC
>JANSTR010153319.1:0-10664 GCA_025434805.1 Antipathozoanthus remengesaui
ATTCCTGTTCCTATTCCTATTCCTATTCCTATTCCTATTCCTATTCCTATTCCTATTCCTATAGCAATACCAACAGCCAGCCACCTGAAATGTCCACAGCCTTATATGTAAATCTCTGGCAGGTTTGAAAGCTCAGTTTGGACAAAAGATTCGAATAGAACAAATTAAGCAGTGGGTGTTAAAGACTGGCGATCTTCACCGATAATACATCTCTGCTGTCGATCGTTTTTGTGGTCCAGGAAAATTGAAAATCGAGAGACGTTTATTGAAGTGTTTGCAATTTTGGCTTATAAACAATAATACAAACAAGACGCAAAGCAACATGGTGGAAAATTGTCCCTCTTCAAAGAGTTAATTGGAGAGAACCAGCTTTAAGAGCAGATACTGGTGAATCGTGGTTTTATAAGAAAAACTCTAGTTCTGTTTTGTTTATTTTCTTGAATTATTTCTATGACAGTCGGTAGTTGTGGCAGACTGTACCTCTGTTAGATGAGTGTTTACTAGATTTTTCATTACCTGCTGAAACCTGTAATGTGTAGATCAGCACCAGTAAACACGCCAAATAGTGGAAGTTAAAATTCATATTGGTCATATATCACTGCCCTTCTTCCATTTTTCTTTTGTCCTTTAGACGCCAGTCCAGCTTCTAACAAGTTTCCTGCTTTGAAACCTTTCTCATTTAGTAGACAACTGTATATATTGAGTCAGAGACCAAACTTACACTTTTTCTGTTGAAATATTTATTACTTCCGAATATGACCCACAATCCATTCAGGTCAGACTAATGATGGCCAACGCGTTGGTTAGGAAGTTTAAGACTGACAAATGCTGTCTAATTTGCAAGAAGGCCCATCAAAATCTAATTTATATTACTCGCGCCGAAGGCGACGAGTATATATTAGCCCTCCGTTGTTTTTCTAAATGTGTCGCTCTTCGTCCGCGTCAAGCAAACACTGTCGCTATGGCGCAATAGTTAGCGCATCAGTCTTTCTTCCTTTGAGTCCACCTTTACCCAAAACTATTAAATTTCAAGGAAACTTCAAAGACAATGGCGCCAAAATGCACAACACCCTCCCTCAACAGATCAGAAATGCTGTAACTATTTACAAATTCAAGAGAGCTACCAAGCGCTGCTTTAAACAGGAAGCTCCAGTATATAAAAGGGACTGTTCAGACCATTGTTCAGTTCATTCGCCAATCAGCCACCGTCGAGTGAACAACTCTGTCACAGCTGCGTAACATGCGGTGTTATAGCGCGCAATATTCAAATTATTAACATGGAAGATAAATATGAAAGCAAGCGCGTTTCTGAGACCAACAAATACAGGTTGTATCAAAAGTATTTGTAGCTTCCCTCTGTTCACTTTTCTCGAGTTTATTTTCAATATTTAGAGTCTAGTGAAGAGGTCTGCAATACGTGTCTGTTTCGTTTACTGCTCAGTGCATTTTGAATGTCATATTTACATTTCCAAGGTGAGAAAAGAGGGAAGAGCTATCTCTTTTATACTGGAACTTCCTGGTTAAAAACATGAAATGAACATGAATATTGAACATGATATTTATTAGTAGCAATATGTGTGTTATGAACAGTGTTTGTCTCAGAATATGTACATCTTCTTTTCATTTCCCTCATTAATTTCTTTAAAAGATATTTTTGTTTTATATACTTTATTCTATACAGGGCTCTTTTAAACTAGCTTTGGCTAAATAGATGTCCCTGTTTAAAGCTTGTATTACATAAATATATAAAGTCCCGTATTCAATCCCATCAGGAGGAACATTTTTCGTTTTGTCCCTTTCGCTTCTTGAATCATTCAATTTTTTGTTTTTTAACTTAATCACTGAATTGTATAATATTTTAAAACATATATGTTATATCATAATTGCCACTGACACCGTAACACTTCACACTAATTATAATTGTCAATCAGGAGTGGAACTGAAATATATATTTTCGGACGTACTTTTTGGCAATATCGGCAATTATCTCATACACTCAAACTATTTTTAACATTTGTTTTAGCATGTTTTCTTAACATGATAAGCTGAAAAAATTCAATAAATTTAAAGTTTACGATTTCAAGATGGCGAATTTGATGCTTGTTACTATGACAACCCATATCAATTTTAAAATTGTATAAAAACTAATTAGAACGTTCAAAGCAACTGGCATTCCAGTACAATTATGTTCCCTCCAAAGGTACTGCTGGAGAAATATCATCCAAACTGCAAAACCGTGTACGTTACTGAAAAATGACGTCATCGACATAACCATGGAAACCACTTGTAACTATGGTAATAAACATAAATGAAAGATTTAGAAGAAATTTATTTTTAAACAAACTTTACAGGTAAATTAGCAACGAGGTTAAGGAATATTAAAGAAAACGCGGAGAAAAATATCGCAATTTTTGAGAAATGATGTCATCATAGTTACCATGGAAACTAATTAACCATAACAATTTTGGTTCTAATTTTAAAATAGTTTACATGTCTAATATCATTCAAGCAAAATCTTAATCAAAACGGACAAATATTAGGGGCATTACGCTAGGGTGGTCTAAATACCCCTTCCCCCTGACTTCACTATTTTTATTCCTTAACCAATACGTTTATAAAAAGTTAATAGACAAAAACGTGTGCTCCAATGACTGTGAGACAGCACAACGCTACACGAATAATGAGATATTTAAAATCAAAATGCATAATCAAGAAATGAGGAATTTGAATTAAAAAATACTTAATCAACTTCCAGTGCAGCATATGTTTTGGTTCCGTTATATTTTTTTTCTCGTCAACACAATAACAAAGTCGAGAAATAGACCTGTCTTGACAATCTCGTCAAAACAATTCTTTTATAAATCAAGCCGTTAAATAGTTATAACAGCTTAAGGAATAACACTCAGTACTCCAACCAACAACCGGCTAATGGCGATTACGTGCGGTTGGAACACAAGAAGTGTTTTCAATTTATTCAGCGGAAGGAACTCGACATCTAAATTTACGAATGATGTATAAAAATAGAATTAGATGTTTTGTGTTAAGAGCACACGTTGATCTTTTGTCTGTGGCAAAATACTTGAGGCTTTTGAGAAAAGAATGACTAAAATCTGCATAACTTACATTAAGAATTACCCAGAGTCACGTATTTCAAAAAGAGGCGTAAATCGTACTTTTTGCGTCCATTTCAAATTGACTGTCTTCTCTAGAAAGAAAGAAAGATTTCGATTTTTTTTGTAATTTATCCGTGAATTCGTTATCCATTAATTAGATTTGTTCAGATCTCAAAATATGTCTGTAGAATTGAATGTATGGCTGGTGTTTGGTGTTTATATCTTAAGCAATTTCATGATAAGAGTTTGAAATTGTGACGAGCTCCAAAAGAAACTTTCTGTGCTGCGCTCGGTATGTTGAGAGCAGACATTGAAGCTAAACTGATCCGAAGTGCGAAATATTAAACAGCAAAGAAAAACCAAAACAAACTGCAAGTTTAAGAAATTATATCGGTTGACGAAATAGAAACAACAATACGATTTGATATTTGGAAAGTTTCTCTCGACGAAGTAATATTTTTTACCTTCAAAATTTCGCTAGCGACTAAACTTCCTCATGATCTGATCGATAAACTGTTTTTCTACATGCTGTTTTTATGATGAAATAAAAACAATATTTCCACTTGCAATAAATGTACTCGACGCGGAGGAATTGTTAATTTTGTACGGAGTTGTTTATACTAGTTCTTCTGTCAGTTGCTTTGGAGTTGACAGCTGATTGGATGGACTGAGTGAATATCTTCCGAGTTGATTGGGATTTGCGGGCAAAGCCCGATTACCCGAGAACCAACTTCAATGTCGATAAATCCACCTGCCTGCGAAGAACGATCCTGATTGGCTAGCGTCCACAATATGCTCTAATTGTACAAAACATTATAATGTTGAACGCAACTGAAGCAACATGGCGGAAAAAGAAGTTGTGTAGAAGAGATTGAGGGAATATTATGGCTGTGCGACGAGAGGAAAGCGGCGCAAAATCTCTCGTTTCAAGCGGGTTTTCCACCAGAACTCAAACCCGTTCTGGTGACGATCAAATAATCGACCAGCTTCGTCGGATTAGTAGTGTTTCACAGGAAGATTTTGAAAAGATGCGACTTGCGGAGAAAGACAATGATTTTTTTGAACTTCGCAAGGCTACAGATATTACAAATCCAGATACGAAAGGCGATCCTTGTCCTCCGCTTCCAATAAAATTGATTCACGGATCGTTTAAGCATATTCTCGGAGTTAGAGAAGCGTGTTCTAAGAATGGAACGTTTTTGCAGCGATCTATCGAGCTACGGCGAAAACCTGGAGAAACGCTTGGATTTTATATTCGTCAAGGTGATGGCTGGGAGCGGGAAGACGGAATTTTTGTTTCCAGGGTCGTGCTGGGAACAGATGTTGATATATTTGAACTTTTGCGTGTGGGAGACGAAATCATCAAAGTGAATAAAGTTGATGTAAGAACGATGAGCATTGAAGATGTGAGCGCCTTGATGCAAATGACACGGAGATTGATTTTGACTATGAAAGTGCTGACTCCGGGAGTTCAGTACAGAAGGAAAATTAGCAAAGCTGACAGCATACGGTCCACGGCTGCTTCAGATCCTGGCTGCAGAGAGAAAGCTCCATCGGGCCGATTTACGGGTTCTCGATCACATTCGATTGCATATGGTGCTCTGCCAGGCAATATCGGAGGAATACAGTCTGATCACCGGAGAGTGAGCGCGCCTGATCGAAGGCTCAGCTCAGCAAACAAACTCAGTCACCAATCTAACTACAAAGTTGCTAACTTAGTCATTGGAAAAAACAAGGATGCACAGTCTCAAATCCCTGCCCCTGCAAACGCTGGCTCGCCGGCTCATAAGAGTTCAAGGCAGAGAAGCACAAAATCTCCCGTCGCTGGAAGACGAGCTTTGTCGCCGATTCGAGAGTCGATGGTCGATCTCCCTGCGTATCATTCCGACACGGAGGCCGGGCTGGGCTCGCCACGAAATGGCCGCCGAGCAAGCAAAGCAGGGAGCGCTTCGGTTGTCAGTTGGTCTGACCAAATTTACGGAATTGAGGGCTCTGTGAGCCCGACAAAAATGAAATACAAACCCAGTGCGAATGATAGGAGAAAATCAGAGGCATCAAGAGTTCGGCCGAAATAAATAGGTATAGAAATTATGAAATTTAAACTTGGTGTAATTTGCCGCAAAACTTCGACAAAATTAGTTGTAGATCGAACATTTTGCTGGAAAACGAAACTCCGTAGCTATTTTGAGAAGGACTGTGTTATTTATGGCGAGTGCAAGCTAAATTGAGATCGTGGACAGAAAGATAAGAGACTTTTGTGAGTGACAAATTGTGTTGCTAAAAAGTACTTTGCCTCCGGAACTCAATGGAAATCAAGTCAGTCAGCTGGAATCTATTTTAGTCTTAGGGAAGTGGCGTAACATTTGTTGAATAGAAAATCGTGGCACTTTTGTAACAACAAAAATGAGTGATCGAAACCAAATTTTGAAAAAAAACCGATAAGACATTTGAACGAATGTTTGTGTATGAACTTAGCTGTCAAAGTGGCAAGGATCTCGAGAAAGCAATTATTTCTTGAATTTGCTGCTGTTTAGCTTCAGGCACAAAATAATTGAAAGTAAAGCGTTATTTGAAACAAACATTCTGCGTTGTATAACCGGAAGACGAGTTATGTCTTCCGTACGCTCAGCGACTTGTCTGTGTTCGCGGCTGTGCATAGTGAATCTATAAGCGGATCATTCACTGAGCCAACTCCTATATCGCTTCTATACACTCAATAATTATTTTTCACGCTTGAATAAATGATTTACAGTTTCTAGAAGTGAATATAAGAGTACAAGAAATCGAAGATGTGCAATATATTTCAAGCGCTTCAAAACTGATTGTGCAAAATTATTTATCACGATATATATCATTGAAAAATGCTTCTCAGAAAAATCTTGGTTGAAATAAGGATGTTGTTTATACTCTGGATCAAACTCTGCATGTCCCGCTAATATATTCGGAGCTAAATATATTCTATTGCAGGCTGAAAATCTTGACAAGCTTATGTTTGCCAAACACGATAGCAGCATTAGCACATTTTGAGTTTCGTTAATTTTGAAGCACTGTTCAAAAACAACATCTTTTGGAGAAAAATCAAGCTAATATGTGCTGTAAGGCTCATCTCGAATTTTACCTGAGCGCATAAAATGACAGACGCAGGGAAAGCTTCAGCATTTAAAATCAATTCTCAAAAAAATACTTCTCGTAACATAATACAACCACTTCTGAAAAGATATATTAAAACGAATCGGTAAATGATAAGATAGTCGATACGAGTGTGAACGAATGTTTCAAGCTCAAACAGGAAATAAATGTTTGCCAGTGATCATCAGCAATCTCAAGGAACAAACATATTTTGACCGAATAATTTAAAAACACTAGCAAAATATATTATTAATAATTTATTATCCAGTGTAAGTATAGGTTTATTCTGGATTCACCTAATTTACTGCTCTCGTAAGGTTTAATTTTGCCAAAAGTCGCGAGATTTCTCCAATACTTGTAGAATATTTTATCAAGGATATATTTCTATCAATTGCAACAGAAGATTATGAGTGAGAGAAATACACAGGCTGGCGTACGATTGAACTACATGCACCTGGCTTTGCTCTGCCATTGGACACTATCGACGCACCGGGTGGGGGTGAGGGAAATATGGCTGTCGCAGCAGATCGCTATCAAAAACCAGAAAACAAGCAGATCTTTTGTATTCGCTTTGAATGGAAGCGTGCAGATTCAAGTGTTGTAATGTGAAAACTACAAAATTAAAAGCTCTAGCATTGCAACCGTGTCGCCCCAATTCTAAACTGAACCAGTTGAAGGATTAACAGAGAGACAACTCATTCTTTAATACGGTGGATATCGAGATATGTAGCAATTTGTTGGCAGTGAATGAGTGATACATAAACAAAGACCAAACCAAATGAGAAAATAATTCTTATGATCATGAACCATGAAAAACGTTTAGATTTAATCATTTTTAGTGTTTTGTTTTTTCATGGTGTTTATTTTCACTCTTGTTTAAAAATAACCCTGAGACACAGGTCTTATGGTAACACTTTTTTCTGGAAAATAAACCACTCATAGAAGTCGTATGGCACTACACGGAAGTTCCGAGTAGGATAGCTTCGATATCGTGACATCACATTTCCCGCCTTCACGAAGCCTGTCGTTGCGTGTGTGACTTTGGTTGCCGCGTCTGTTCAGTCATCAATATAGCGGTCCCAATATAGCTAGCGGCCGTGGAGCGACTTAAAATGTTATAAGCGAAGAAATGGCTTGTTTTTCAGAACAACAGTAAAACGAGAACACCTAGAAGAAAAAGTTTTATGATATATCAGTCTTCTACGATTTTTATAAACTTGTTTTACGAAGTAAACCGCCAAATTAAACATATTCAGCATGAAGAGCTCACACCAATTGTGAAGAAATTTGTGCTGGGCGTTTGAAAGAAAAATGGAAATGGGTACGAACCTTACTTCGGTTGAGCATTTGTGCAGAATGTAAGCAAGTATTGACCCATTTAATAAAAAGATATTACATGGATGTGTGAAGAAATGGTTTTATAGTCATACCGGATGTGCCTTTGCGCGCTGATTTGCAATGTTGCGGAACAAATTTGGTAGTTTCATTCGCAAGTTGTCTGATCAATTCGCAAGTGTAATCAGTTACTTGCTGGAGTCCACCTTCCAGTTCATGGCTGCAGATTAAAGTAAACAATCTGAATTCATGTGTCAACTTTCATGGCGACTTCTCTTTCAAAGAGTATTCGGGACGTTATTTTTATTTTCCTGATTCAGCCAGGTAACGCCAAAGCCAATCAGAGCGCAAAGCGCTGTCACGTGTCATTCGCCTTCAAGTTCAATCCATAAAATGTCTAATACGTTTCAGCTGAGAATTAGTGTCGAAAGGATTTGAGGTACAAGCATTGAAAAACTTGCCATAAATCTGCAAAATAATGTTCCTGAGAGTGTTCTTTTAGGAAAATGCTTAAAATGTTGATTACCGTCTGAATTTCATCTTTCTCTTTGTTATAATCCAAATTACTGTGGCCCAGAAGGGACGTTTCTATAATAAGATTAAACTGGATTCCATTTCTATGATGAGATTATTGTAATGTCTATGTAACACATCTAATGAATATCTGCCGGGGTCTATTAACACCGATTACTGCGTGATTAGTGACTGAAAAAAATCCGGTAAAAAAGATTGTGGACGGACTTTTCTTTCTCGGCAATAAAGTTATGGAACACACTATCCACCACAATTCAATCCAGTACACCTTAAGGACATTCAAACAAACTATAGTAATCATATAATGGAAAGTTATGCCAGTTTAGAGAGTTTTTTTTTAATTTAAAAACTTCATAACCTTTCCAACCTTTTAAATCTTGCTTTTCTATCTGTTAATATATTTCACACTATTTCATTCAAGATAGTTTTCAACTTTCATTCCTTTAACAGCTAGCAGTTATCCATGGAGTGTTACTGACTTTCGAGGGAGAGTTACGAACTCTCGATGGATAGTTAGTAAAATAAATTAACTTTACTCGAGACGTCCCTTCTGGACCACCGTAAAAATTTCCAAGACTTAGCTAACTCAAAATTTCGGCTGTACATTGGCTGCATACATTTCGTGTGAATTATATATACCATAGCTGTGCTATACTTTAACCCAATATGATATCTAACAAAATGTGAAACAACAAAAAAGAATTAAGCTATAGGGGAATAAAAAGAAGTTGATAAGTTTGAACTTTGTTATTACTGTATGATTTTGAGCAAATAGAATAAATTAGATCATTAAGTATGGAGCATGGCGAGTGTTGTCGGATATTTTTACACGTATTGTATTATACTACAAACCAAACTGTATTTTGAGAGTTTTTTGAAAAGATTCATTATCTCAACAAGAAACAGCTATATAGAGTAAGCCACAGTACAAATATGGACTGATAAGTATAATACGGCTGGAAATCTGCACTCGCCCGGGGCCTAAACACAGGGTTATGTACTTTACAGCCCAATTAAAATAATTATATTCAGACAAGCCACGTGTCTAAGCCGGTAAGAAAGCAATCTCGTATGTACGACATCCTTACAATCCCACAAGGTTTCATATTGAAATATGTGCTGCAAGATGTTTCCATTATCACTCTATTGCTAGCCACAGTTATATACATAAGACATTTTCGCACTCGTGCATGGGTGCGTATAATTCATACGAAAAACACGTCCAACAAATTTACATTGTCGTTGGTTGAGTTGCAGGGCATGAGGGGCCGCTTTAGGATGGCAGCAATCCTGTGCCCACGCAAGATTTCAATAGAATATTTAAAATCATAGTTCAAATACATAGTCACTATCAATACAAGAAGCTACAGGCTTTTTCGCATCCCAAAACATAGAACAAACATTTCTCATTACAGTGACGCTGCCAAATGATACACAATCAACCAATGCAATTTTCTCATTCGTTACTGAATAGACTCGATAATTTGTTTTTTTGGTCCCTCACGCTGTTTGCAATATTTGTCCGTTCTGCTAGAAAGTTGGCTTGGATGACATTTGGCATGAAAACTCCATTAAGTTAGGATCCCGAGTTTGTTCTTGTTAGTAAATCTCCATGGTAACTTGAAGTATCATAGCAGACAAACAGCAATTCCTCCATCTTGGCCGTCGTCTTGAATTTTTTTCTTCAGGATCGTTATAAATATGCTGATTAAGAACAACTTTACCCTTAGAGTTTGAACTTGGTTCAAACACTCAAACGAGTGTTTGACTGGGTTTCAAGACTCAACCACCTGACCAAATCTGGCTCCCTGATTGGTCTGAAATAATTCATGAGTTTGTGAAGTAAAGTTGAAAAATCTGTGAAAATCCTTTTCCTCATGATCGCGCACTAACAAATGCAACCATTGTGCAATTCAGAAAAAAAGGTCCTATAGTTAATAAATGGAAGGAAAACCCAGCGCCGATTCAATCGTTTTCGAGTTACAAAAACAAAAAAGTAGAACATAGATAAGAGAAACATTTCTTCCAGCTTGTCCTGCGACATTGTCGCGCTGTAGGTTATCACCGACGTCTTGAACGAATTGCTAACACGACAAATTTCTAAGTTGTATGTCGCAATTTGTTTTGAAGACCCAACAAATGTTGGAACTACTTTGTGCAACATAGTTCCACACTTGAATCGTACGTAATACGGATTACAAGGCAAATTTCTTCATTGCTGTTCAACAATAAGGCCAACAAGTTGGTCGAAATAGTTGTTTGTACTACCGCAATTTTTGTGACAACAAGTTTCGGTATCAAGCAAATTTATGAGGTCGTTTAATCTGCGAGTTGCGAGTTGCGAGTTCATTTTTTTAGCTTTATTCTTCTTTCAGTTTCCAACCGAAAAAGATTTGGAGGAAGTGAACAAATCTACAAATTAGAAACATGTATTAATATGTTACCAGTAGACACACACACTCATACTGCATTTCCTATCGATTTCAACTAAATAAAAGTATGCAGACTTGAATGATGAAATGATGGTTAATTACGGTCCAAAACCTACAGTAT
>JANSTR010153330.1:0-10664 GCA_025434805.1 Antipathozoanthus remengesaui
GGATTTAATGGAGCCGAAACCAATTGTAGAATTGCACACATTTTAGGTATCCTACTGATGATCAGTTATTGATTTGTGTTTATTTTGGCACCATGTAGTTGTCTGTTCAATTGTAATTATAGACTCCGAACTATATCCATCATGCTTCAGCATAGAAATGGGAGTGAAACTTAAAGAACCGAGTTCACCTTGGCGTGCTTTGGCTAATTTTCGGGTGCCACGAAAATCGCTTTGTTCTGCGTCAATATTTGTTGCAATATTTGTTATTTCAGCAAACAGTCTATCAGAGTTGCTTGACTTTATCCGAATGATATTTTGCCATTTCCATCAGTGGTTATAGATGTAAACAATAACAAACCATGCCTATGTGAACACAGTTCTTTACCTAATATCAATGATATCTGAAAATTCCTGCCTTTATAGAAGTAAAACCTGTTGTCATGGTTACGAGCACGGACTAGTAACACCAGTATGATTGGCAGAATCGACACAGTCAATCACAGCAATCGATATTGTACCTGATGCGCCCTGATACGAGCAAGTTACAGGTGCGCAGCTTGGTTTGTCAATGCATTCAAACATCGTCAGCATTGAGGCAAGATCAAAGTACTGCCTCTTAACGCACTCCGGCGCACTAGCTATCTGCCGTCTGACCCTGTATCGCTTTTTCCCAAATTCGCTGTACTTTCTTTCACTTTTTATTGCAATTTCTTTTCCTGCTTCATCTCTTTCATTTCGCTGGTTTAATGACACAGGCTTTTCTGTCAGTAAATCTCTTATCTTGGCGGATTGATAATCGCTAATCGAGATAGCGTGTTGTTCTGGTTTGGAGTCAGATGGATGTGAAAGTTCTGGTGTGGTGTGGTACACGTCTGCCAACAAACCTCCATTTTTTAGTCTTTTCACGTTTTTTGCAGAAATCTTGGATTTCTTGAGGGGTGTAGATTGCGAAGTGGGAAATATAGCTATTTCCAACAATACAAGAAGTATTACCTGTGAGGAGTGAAGAGTGAGATAAATGAGTCTAAGTGAAACCGTTAGTATACTCCTCCCCCCTCCCCACAGGATAATTTATAATTTAAAATTGTAATACAGTAACTTTTTTTTTCTTGTCAAAAATATTTGTAGCTAGGCCCGTGCCTACAGGCGTAATGGCTGGCTGTGTTAAGCATTTTAAAGGCCCGTTTACATTATAGCAATTTTTGGTGCAATTTTGGTCGCAATTTCCATCGCAATTTTCTTTAACTCGCTTTGTAACTCAAAATAGCACCTTTAAACTAGCTATCTGTTTTTTTAGAACGAACATTATTAAAATGTTTCGAACTTTCCAAGACTTGATGGAACTTGGCTGAGGCAAAATTACAGTGGAAACTGCTATAAAAATTAAATATAATATTGAAAATGTAAACGGGGCTTAACATTTATAATTATCAGCAATTTCACGTCGTTTTGTTTCGAAATACATGCCACATTAAATATTGTTCGAGGCCTCAGTGGTCTACATGAAAAACATCAATCATCCACCAGTTATTTCGCTCTGTTGCCAGCATGGTTGGTCCTGGTAGGGTTTTAGACAGCACTCCTGACTACAAACAAGAAGCCGCGGCTTCGAGGACACAAAACGTATGATTTTTGAGAAAATTACAAATTATTATTTCTGGAGCAGATTACAGGTTACCTGAAATAACCATGCAGTGATGGTTAATGAATCAGATATTCTTACATTACAGAATTGTAGATAAAGGAGCTGGTTTGCAGCTATCAAAAATGGGGAACAGAGAAAAAAGAAAGAAAGAAAGAAAGAAAGAAAGAAAGAAAGCACAAAGAGGTAAAGGTGATCGAAATATGGACGATTCGTGAAATAATTTCTATATATATAAAATTAATATATTTACATAATCGACAGGTTTTGGTTTCTTTCTAATGGATTTTCTAAAGGCTCTAAGCGGCCAATATTCTTCAGGAACAATTAATGAGCAACCCCAGAAAAAAATTAAGTTAGAAACTTGACTAATTAACCCCTAATTCTAATTATAGCAATATAATATAAAACACACAAAAAGATTCATGGTGTCTGTCAATTATAGTGATGACATTTACCAAGACGTTACAATATCAGGGTTTTATCGCCTGAAGGTGGTTTGGCTGAGTTTGTAATTAATGCCTCGTGGCTTTTTTTGCTTGCTTTTCGTCAATTGAAACCTTTCGAAGAAATATGAACAAATTAAGAACAATTCGAGCTTAAAGTCGCTAAAAATGTAAGAATTGAACAATGAGACTCTTCAGCAATTATTTCTGTTTTTTTAGTTCAAGAGAAAGAAGAAGAAGAAGAAGAAGAAGAAGAAGAACATGAACAAAGAACATGAACAAGAACAAGAATTCACAAGAAGAACAGAGGAGAAAAAGAAAAGGAAAACGAAAATAATATACTTGTATATACACCTTAAAAATAGTTGATTGCATTTCCATACATTTACAAAATAATCTGTTCTGATATATACAATTAAGGCTCCACCAATCGACTGGAAGCTGAAGAAATATTTCACTAACTTTTCCTATTTTTAATTTTGTATTGATTATCAATTTGCATGCGGTATGGAAACTCCAGCGTTAAAGCCGACCTTAAAAAATAAAATAATCAATGCTACACAAGGATTGAAACTAAAATATAACAGGTTGAATGTCTTACCTTTAGGAGCTCCATAGTATTTCTCGATTATTTATGTGTGGAGAATAAAATAATCTTTCGAGTACGAGATCTTCGTTACAGATAGTGGATCCCAGATTTGATGGGCTTTGTTCTGTATCTCCCATAATTTATATTTTTTAGCACCCTCAGTAATTCTAAAAGATGATGGGCAAATTTATTTTTAGTTCACAAGAAAATATGTCGGTAATTTTTGACAATTTCCTGAACAATTTCCTCACTGTGTCGTTCGTCAGGGTGTTGCTAAAGTTCCTTGTAGCTCAATGTAGTGACACTTTATTGTTTTCTCGTCTGGTTCAGTTGACAGCTCAGTCCCCTGATTTCATCTCGATCTATTTCTATAAATATCTCTATTATGTATTTTGTTTTAAAAACCCGAACCCGAAATATTACGAAATGTTAAGGAACGTCAAACGAAATTTAATATTTTTTTAGTTGAGTTAATAGGATTTTTCCGTTTTGATGTTGAAAGACACTACAACAATCAACTTATTTTAGCTGGAAAACCGTTATATCCAATGTTCCTTTCTCTTGATCTCAGTGTTTGTTTAAACAATTTGTTCCTGACGCGTGCGAAGGCGTTAGGCTTGATTGAGTGGGCGATGGGTTTTCCCTGCGGAACAAGCACCAATACGTCACCGTTCGGTCGTGCAAAACCATGGTATACTTTTTGTGTGTAAAATGTACATTTTCAATGCTTCAGTGTGGCAAAAAGAATGGAAATGTAGTTATTCATTGTTGGGAAACAAGATAGTTAACAAACCATGCCTCCTATCATTTCACTGTTGGCAATAACTATTACACAATTTAATATGAAACTAGTTCATCTCTTAGCTCTTCTTCGAAAGGCACTTGGGTGGGAAAATTTAATTACAATACAAAACTCTATCTACCAAATACGTTGTTTGACTTGTTGATTTGTGTGCAGGTCTTTCGACGCTTCTAATTTTTCTGTGAAAATTGCTTCTGCTTATGTTTTACCCTAAGCTATTCCGTTTCAGGTCGATACAAGTAATGAAGTAATTATCGTCTTTCGGAGATTTAATTGTTATTAAAAGCGTGTAGTTTGATTATTAAACAAATCTTTGCGAAATACGGTCCGGCCGTGGACAGACCACTGTGAAAACAAATGATTGCCTACAAGGAAAGATTGACGGTTAAAAGTTGCTAGCAGTGGGCCGGATTATTGTGTTTACTTCAACGTAAGGAAACCAGATCAAAGGGAAGTTCAATATGACTAGATACTGATGAAATTTATAGAAACAAGTGTTCGGGGTTATACTTAATATGGTGTGGTTGAAAAGATTTGCCTAACAGGAGGTCCCTGTTGAACTTTGTCAGTGAACATTGCGCCAGTGGAGAGTGCGGTCTGTAAAATAACTGAAGTCCCGACATTGTAAATCTCCAAAATTTAGCCTAGGGATGTGACCACTCAAACCTAACATAGAGAACAGTATACATCAATTTCTGTGTTGCGAAGCTAAGATCGAATCTGAACGCCATCCCGTAAACTGGCCTGAAACTATAAACTTCTACTTCAAAATCACTATTAAAAGAACAGCTATTATCCCGTTTTCTCCAGTAAACACTCTGCTTGACTTTACAGAAATGTTTAGGACAAAATGACGTACGGTAAAGGTACACTTTTCTTGCTACCCTACAACTACAGACGTGGCAAAGACGACATTTCTGTTTTCACGATCTTGGTAATGACGTTTTGAAGAACTCTTTGAAACATTAACAAATAGCTAGTAAAAATCAGTTAATGACTATAGTAAGAGAAGCCGGAAATATATAGGCTTTATAGCTTCAATTAGATTATTGCAAGAGAATAAATGATAACAGATTTTATTAAGGAGATAGTTTAGTGATAAGTTAGGATATAGTAGAAATATCACTACATATTCGACGTTTGTCCCGAGCCTTATACATACACTTCGACACGGTCATTAAATATCTACTATACATATTTAATCAGTTCTTCTCTACTCACTTAGTGTTTCTAAATGCAGAAAGACCTGCAATGAAACGCCACGTGCAATGACATGATGTGTTGTGTTTCTCAGTCAATAAAATCTTTTTTTTTTAAATTTTTTATTATTATTACTTCAAATAACAATATTTTACAGCACAAACAGAGGAAAATTGAAAGAAAAATTAGTATCATCAATAAAATCTTGTAATTACATTCTTGTTTCTAATCAGTTTGGGAAAATTTGAGCCTCGTTTTTCTTATAAAATTGCTGTTATAAAAAAGCGTGTATACAGTTTATACCTGGGGGAATATTGTTCCAAGCGACAATTGATCTCGCGTGGTAGAACGATTGTAGAACACCGTAGTTGGTGCTAAGCCTAAGGCAAAAACTTTGGAGCCATGGAACATGGATACTTGATACTGAGATAATGGTTGAAATTTCCTGTGGAAATTTTGACTTGTGTATTTTTAAATCAATGGAAATTGTTATATAAACTTGTTTAGGTTGTGAATATAATATTAACTTTTATGCTATTCTAGTTTTCCCAATATTATGTCGAGTGTTTTTTGATGGGACACTTAACTTACTCGTGATCTACATGTATAGGTTTAGGAAAAACCTGCATATTTGAAGCTTCGAAGAGAGATCGTAACTGGTGAGTGGTGTATAATTTTCTGCTCATGGAGACTGAAAGGAAATTAGAAGTGTGGGTGTTTAACAAAATGTCTTCGGCCCTGTTTACTAGCCTATGTAAATAGTGTCTGTATTACATGGTTACTTTGACTTGTTTGCCGTTATAAATGTCTCCGAAATCAGAATCGAGTATCGATGTGCTGTACTACAAGGTTTCTACCGATGAATTCAAAACGAGTCAGAAAACTCGAGAAACTAGAGTGAGGGCATATAAACACCAACACACCGCTCTTTTTTTTGAAGAGATTCACAAAGTCATACCTGAACTGTTCTTATTTCCTACATTTAATTGTCTCGTATAGATAACTTCAGGTGCAATTTACGATTTATTTACACAATTAGGTTTTGAAAAGGTATCAAGCTTGTGCAATACACAAGCACGAAGGTAAGTGTAATTTGACCTTTTTGAAAAACACGTAGCAAAAAAAATCATTTGAAACACGCTTACTCGGCGCTACGAAGAATTATTTTTCCACCCTGTGATATTTTAACCTTTGCGCTTTCGAAACTGCAACTAAGCTGTGAAGGATATGAATTTGAGTCATTTACAAGCGTTAGATTATCATTATACTTATAGTGTCGTCCTGATAGTAAGTGGTTGCTTCAAGCCGAGAAGATTAGCGACAACAAGCTACAAGTCATAACTTGATAATGAGGGGAAATTTGAATAATAAAAAGAGGGCAATTCCAGACTCGTCGCCTTATCGGTTCGATCATTGTGAAGATTATCGAAACTGAATCACTCGAAGAACTTACGTTCGTATACCAAACCGTAAGCAAGGTAACTTGGTCAAATTTGAGAAAACAAAACTAGAAAACGTTTAATGTTAAACTTTGATCGTATTTGATAAATGTGCATGGTTGCATGCGGGCAAAACTTGCCGTATTTATGCCAGGGAGTTCGTATTGCGCTAAGATTGGTTGCATTTGGGCAGAAATGGTTTTATAATAACAATAATGGTGTATATTGCAATAAAAATGGTTGTATTTTGGGCACTGAAGAATGGTTATATTTTGGTAAAAATAACAGTATTTGATTAAGAATGGTTTATTTCGATAACAATGCATGATTCTATGTGGGCAAGAATGATTTTATTTGTGCACTGAAAAATGGCTGTATTTGGATTTTAAAATGGTAGTATTTGAATTTGGCAACACTCGGCAGGATATAACTGGGAAAACTCAGTGCGTGCTTTCTGTGAAAGACCGTATATGAACAATATCGGTTAATCTTTTTTGATTGTACTTGACGATTTTCAAGAACCATCTTAAACGTTAGTTAACTGATAGAGGATTGTTCCTGGTTGTGAAATGTCAGTGTTTAGTAACATGTCCTTAACAGTGAAGGCTTCACTCAATGACCGGAGGAGAATCTCTAAATTTACATGTATATTCAAGTACAAAGCTCGCTTGATACAATCGACAATATCAGTGTGCTCCGGATGAACTAACGTTACCTACATTTGTGTAGTAATGCCATTCAAATCCATGCAATGACAAATTTCACGCTGAACAAAACATTAATAATAATAGTAAAATTATATTTATACTGACGCGTAGAGATATTTCAGGCTCGATATCGTCACTCTCAAACGCCAGTAATAACACGAACCGGGAACTGAGATAAACACATCCTGCACGAGCTTTCTCACCCGCTATCAAAAGTTTTTTCCGTATTTATATGAAGGATCGAACTTCCAGAGGTGTACCGTAACATGCATTTGAGTTCCTCCCGTGGTGACCCGACTGAGGAAGAAAAATATGAACATAACGTAAATCCGCTTTTCTTTTCGGTTCTTAATTTTGGAACGGAATGTTTGAAGATCCGTGCCGGTATTAATAATCAGTTTATAAATTTCCTTATCTTTACAGTTTTAGCAAATTAAACCTTATAACGAATAAAAAATTAAAATACACTGCTTTGACTCATTTTAGGCGGGAGAAGTTACCAGCATTTGTTTTGAGAGCGACGTACACGAGATATCAGTATACTCCAATAATTTACACTTCTACTGACAAAAGATATACTTATTTTAATTTTCCGAAATGTCTAGAAATCGTCGAAAAAGCTCAGTTTTTCTTACTCTTTGCTGTAGCTCTTGTCCTGTTAAGCAAACTCCTCTGCTACATAATAAAATAACAGCACACTCGAACGCAAACATTGGACACTTTAACGGTCGTCTTGGAAAACTAACTCGACATTCTTCAGTTCCGTTTCAAACCTTAAGTAACTGGTTCCCTTAATTTTTACCATTTGCATACCTTCACGAAAACATAAAAGGAACTAAGGCAATGACTGACCAGAAAATTGGCCAGGCGGTTACTGACATTGTTGCTTAAGGACCTAATAATGTCTTTAATTGTCATCCAGATTAGCCAGCTTAGGATACTCACGGATATCGCTTTGATATTGGTAGTCTGCAGAATTATCTGAAGGGGATATCCTGTCACGATTTTGACGAGCATACCACGTTGAGGATTCATAATTACATAGCAAGCAGACATTTAAACTTGCACGACAAAAAAAGGCAGCTGATATCTTGTGTTATCTCTTCGTACTAAGACCAGAAAACCTGAATGAGACTAGTGAAAAATAATTCCAATTATGTATAATGTGTCAATTTAACTAATATAAATGTTCAACGGAAGTTGACTCTTGTTGTTTGCTGAAGCGTCATCAGTCAAGGCTGAGTTCAATTTATTGTTGTGTTCTGACCACGATCACTTTGCTTGTCACCACAGCGATCATTTTAGATTGAGTTCAGTTCATGCAGGAACACAAACACATCGGGTGAGTATAATACATCGCTGGCCATCGTTGACATTTGAGCATCCAACGGAATCATAGGAGCCTCGTATTTCACACCGTGTATACCATTCACTCACCTGTTCATGTAACGAACGGCAACAGCAAAGTTAGTACCAATTTTAAAAGGAGTTTAGCCACATTGAGACAAGTTATGGACTAAAATTGCAGCCCCCATCATGCTATTGCGCTTTTATCAAAACAACCTTATTGAATAGCTGTAGGCCTGTATACCATAAACGCTCCAACAAGCCCCTCTTTAATATGCCCCCTTCTAGAGCTTCAAATTTGTAATAAACCCACCTCTTTAATATGCCCCCTTTTAGAGCCTCAAATTTGTAATAAACCCCCTCTCTAATAAGCCCCCTTCTAGAGCCTCAAATTTGTAATAAGCCCCGTCTCTAATAAGCCCCCTTATAGAGCCTCAAATTTGTAATAAGCCCCCTTCTAGAGCCTGAAATATGTAATAAACCCCTTAATCTAATAAGCCCCCTTCCAGAGCCTCAAATTTGTAAAAAGACCCCCTCTCTAATAAGTCCCCTTCTAGAGCCTCAAATTTGTAATAAGCCCCCTTCTAGAGCCTCAAATTTGTAATAAGAACCCCTCTCTAATTAGCCCCCTTCTAGAGCCTCAAATTTGTAATAAGTCCACCTCTCTAATAAGCTCTACTCTCTAATAAACCAATTGGCTTTGTGGTACTAGGTTAGAATGAGGCTTTTACGCAGGAGAATTCATGTTACACCATTTGTACCGTCAAGAAGTCAGTCGGCCATTGTTCCTTACATTTTTTTTATTTGAAAGAACAAACTTATTATAACCGACATTGAGGCTGAGTTTGCCCGAAAAATAGGAAAAGATAAGAAAAAACTGGAATAAGAAATTTGTGCATTTTTTTCAAATATTAAAGAAAATATCCATACCCAAAAAATTGCTAAATACCCGTATTGTACGGATAACAAACACCTCACTTGACATTTTTTGAATAAACTTAATCAGTTTACGGACGGAAAGTTTATATTCATTATTCTCTGGCAAACAAGGAAAATCAAGAGCCTTTTCAAATTGAAAGACACTAACAAACATCCATAGTCAGTCGTTTACAAAGCAGAATGCTCGTGCGGAAACGCCTATATTGGTGAAACAATGAGAAATTTCGTTGTTCGGAAAGCTTAACATGAGAACCCTTTGCACAATTCGCAGCCTGCACGCCATCTCTCAAGTCATCCAAGTCATTCTTACACATGGAACATTCTTTATAAAGAGAAATCTTTATTTGAAAAAAATAATAGAAGGACTTTTAATTGCACGTGAACAACCCAGCGTTAACAAACAAGTACAATATTTTATCGCCAGCCTGTATCCCTCGGGGATTACGTAAACCAACAACTTAAGCTTGCTGTATATTGTAATTTAGATCATACTGAAGATGACGTTTAGTCAAAAACGTTATATTTTTATTAATCAATATCAATTATTAATTTATCCTTGTTTTTAATGTACAGCAACAATCAGTCAATGTATATTAAATTTTGGTAACGGTAAAACAGTGTACAACGGCACCTTACTGCATTCTTGGCCAGTTTTTAACTCCCTATCCATCTAATATCATTCTGGTAGCCAGCATAACTCGGTGTTGTAGAACATAGCTTTTACTGAACAACATATAAACATTTTGAGGATGAATTGCCAAAAAAATCTGAAACGTGATCAAATTTTTCTGATTCCTAACAAAAAAGTAAGTGATACAAGTTGAATTCAGTTCCAATCTACTTTTTTTCACAGTAGAGGACTGACAAGTCGTCTGACAATTTGTTCCTCTTAGTCTTAGTGTGAAAGCGAGACGAACAATTGTCTTGTGTTGTCCGTCATAAATTCACATCACACGTACCACTAACGTACAAACAGACAAATGTTAGTGCAAAGGACATTATGCTAGCGCCATTCTCCTTCCTTGACACACAGACAACTTGTCGTCCACTAAAAATCCTCTGAAAAGACGAACAAAAAACGGACAAATTCAGACGACTTGTTTGTCCAGAATCGTGTTCGTCGCGTTTTCACACACGACTTGTCCGTCCTCTAATGTGCAAACGGCTAATAAAACACATCAAAAAATTGGATTTGCTTGGAAGAGAGAAATGAAAGAGGAGTGTAGATTTTCAAAGTTAACACAGTCAAAAAAGAGGAAACAGGATGCAAATTTTTCGAACACTGTGATTGGCTAATAAAATATGTCAGACATTTTAGTGGTAGTTTAGTTATATCGATTACATTTATGATTCCAAAGAACTACATTTAATCAAAACTACATGTCATCTCAAACAGGCCCGAGGAAACATCACAGTTCGTCATGTCCACAGGGGTTTTCACCAAACATCACCTGCAATTCAAAGACAGAAGTCGCTGTGAAAAAAGCAAAACGGTGAATGGACCTTGCTAAGCCAATATTATCGAGTTTAATCGACTGCATTTTGCGAGTAAA
>JANSTR010153341.1:0-10662 GCA_025434805.1 Antipathozoanthus remengesaui
CAGCTAATCCTTGTCAACTTGACGATATCAGTTCAGAATTACTTAAGATATGTTGTATCAGTATATGACAGTGTTTGGCAGATGACAATTTTGACAATATCTGGCACTTCAACGACAAACAGAGCCCGTTCCGAAAACGCCCTCGAACTTCAAATTTTTCAGCGTGGACTCTGATTGTCAATGTGTGTGCGTATAATGTATGCGTTTGAGGGCTTCAAATACTCACAAATAGACAGTAATAATCCCCAAAACACCGTAAACTTCTCAAGTTCACTTCACCCGACGCCACGCGAAAAACCAGCGTAAACAACCAGCAGCGCTGAATAATAACAACTGCGCATGTCTGTCCGCTGACTCGTGGTATCGTGGGCACAATTCCTTTGTTTACGGTCTACGGAGTGATCGAGTGACAGCCTCCACAACTGATCATATAAAGGCATTCATGCCTTCGACATTTCATGCCTTAAAAATCAGGCAGTGTCTGGAGAGCTACGATCAAGACAGTTCGTCGGCCGACAAAAACATCGGGGGTCTTGCGACAGAAAGTCGTCTAGTGTGTGGCGTTCTTAAGATACCTATCACGGTAAACTGGGCGCGCGATTTATTATAAAAATGTAAATTCTCCATCACAGCTTACCTGATCACTTTCTCCCCATGTACTTTTTTACAGATGCACTTTTCGCTCTCTACAAAGTAAGATTCACTTGGTTTATTTTATTAAAGCCATTAAGGAGTGAGGGTGGATTTAGGGTTTTTAAAATAAGTTACTATAAACTCAGTGTGGTGAGCCATTCAGCGGTCATTTATTTTTGTACGAGAAGAGGGGGAATGGGGAGGAGAACATACGATCCCAAGAAAATAGCCAAACATAGGCTCTAACCCAGTGCTCCCGACTTCCAGCTCACCTCTGGTCCCGCTTTTATATCCGGCCAGTCGGGGGTTTCAAATATCTTTACCGTAAACGTTCTGGTAAGCCCCCGGGTGGGGCTATTTAAATTTCGGAGCCTATGGAAGGGGAAGAGGGCTAATTAGAGAGGAGGGATTATTTAAAATTCGTTGACAAACTAAAAGACAGAATTATACTATTGAGTTTGGAATGCAGCTTTATTAACAACTAGAAACTCTGGCGTTATATAACCGACATTATTTACAGGTTGGAAATATCTAAAACAGAAATAGAATCTAATTTCGTCACAGTATGCCTACTGTTTAAACGCTTACAGCTTGTTTTGTTGAGCCAGGAAGGGAAGAGGACCTGTTAGAGAGGGGATTGTTTAGAGGTTGGAGATATCTAAAACAGAAATAGAATCTAATTTCGTCACAGTATGCCTACTGTTTTAACGCTTACAGCTTGTTTTGTTGAACCAGGAAGGGAAGAGGACCTGTTAGAGAGGGGATTCTTTAGAGCGTTTACGGTCATTTCAATTTGTTATTATTTCAGTATTTCGTGGAACACCTGACAGTTGCTGGATTAGCTAAGCGTGCTTCCACGGTGAATACATGCATATATTTATTTATTTGTTTGTTTGTTTATTTTATTTATAAGAATAAATAAATTGTTTGCAGACTTAAAATTTGAAATCCAGACCCAGGGGTGTAGCCAGGATTTCTAGGAGGGGGGCATTTCAAATTGGTTTCAACGAAAACGGTTGGTCTAAAATCCTTACGTTACGTACGTATAAAACTTTGGCGTTTACGCTACACAAACAGAAGACGCCTTGGTTGTCGTTGAGCGAACGTACTCATTGTAAGCATATAACAAAACGAGAGAATTTCAGGAATCGACAGTCCATTACACTCTTGCTGGGATAAAATCACTGTTAAATATAGGAGGGGGGGTCATTGGCGCGAGAGGGGGGTTCCCGAACCCCTGGAACGCTCCCCTGGCTACGCCCCTGAGACCACGGAAATTGTGTTTTCGATAATATTGATTTAATATAGATTTTTACGATCCAGAAATAAAACAACAGTTCAAGTTTGCCGTGGAATATTGCCGGTCACATGTCATAACGGTTTCATATTTTCCATTGGTTCTAATTTCTAAACATGACGTTCTCTAATATGTCCGTGCTTATTTTTTGCACTTGAAGTTCAAACGTAACAAGCCGTGTAAAGGATCAACTTAAAGAATCGTTTTCACCTAGGCGTGGTTTGGCTTGTTTTGGGGTGCCGCGAAATTCACTTTGTTCGGAGAAAGTATAATCCGGGTCAATATTTGTTTTAATTACTTCAATTGTGACCAGCAAACAGTCTATTAGAGTTGCCTGAAGTTATCTGGATGATAGTTCGCCATTCTCAGCAGAAATGGATGTAAACAATAACAAACCACGCATAGGTGAACACGGTTCTTTAACTGGGCAGTTGTACTGGTAATAACTTAAGTACCGGTAGACCTGACACAACTTGACACGGAATAAATCACTCGCAAAGTATTTCCCGAGAAAATAGTGAAGGCGCAAGCGAACGAGCTTTGAAGCGATGAGTGGACTAACCAAGTTATAGTTGTATAATAAAATCAACCGAGGGTTGACGGTTGATTTTTGCGTCGATTTGTGACTGTGATTGTGCTACAATTTTTGTATGTACCTTGCTTCAAATTTGCTGATGGAATTTTTTTTTTTCGCAGTCGACCCCGGCACAAATCGGCTCGTGCGTGGCCAACTGTAGATCCCGAGAAATCGTCTGCGACAAAAAGTCAGGTGCTTCCCGACACAAAATCGACTCATAGTTAGCGAGCTTTATCGAGTGAAGGGGGACGAATCAAGAGGAATAGATTTTATTGGCGTTTATTGTACCGCTAATTCAATGTACCCGAAATGCGCGAGGCATCAGCGTTGGTGCGGGCTTCTGCTCAGTGTATTTCGGTATTTCGAGGATAAACTGAAAACAATACAGTTTTTATTCGTTTTTGCAAAATCTTTGAGTTGGAGACTAAAAGGAAAATTTCTTGTAGCTGATTATCTTGATAATTAAAGCTACCTGAAATGAGTGGGGCATTAACGCTTGATCGAGTTAGCGGAACGTTTGAGTTATGGAGAGTAACGCTACAGTGATAACTTGAATTTTAACTGGAATGGATATCGAGTTATTAAAGTTTGACAAATTAAGTCACCTGTAATGACCGGTTTTCTTGAACTCTAGCGTTTCTTACAGACAAACAAATGTTTATTTCATTTTTGGACAGTACTTATTACAATTTAAGTAGACTTGAGTTATTACAAATTGTTATATGGCCACGATAGCACGCGCGCTCTGATTGGTTGTTGATGGGTCTGTATTTTTTGTATAGTGCCTACGGCCATTACAGATTGATTGTTAATAACCCACGCGTGCGCGTAACCGGATGTGCAAAGTAAAGAATGTCCTCTCACACAGTGTTTTCAGACTGGCGGCCATATAATAAAATACTTATTAACTTCGAACGTTCGGTCTTTTCGGAAAATTCAAACTTTATCCTAGATGCATTGACCGAGTGACAGTACGGCCTCAGTTTGATATTTCCCGTAAAGACGTCACTTTCGGTTAATAAGTACTTAGTAATTTAAAAGTTATTACAAAACGCGTCCAGCTGATCTGAGACTATGAAATCAGCCAATCAGGTGGGAGGAAGCGGGAAAAACTTGTTGTCATTGCCAGTCCCCAAAGCATGCTTTTCTGTGCGCGAACAAAGTTCACGGCAGAACGAACAAATTCTTGGCTTTCACGTGACATCATCAAAATCTAAAAATGCAAACTATAAGATCTATAAAGCTGTTCTTCGAATATGCTTTAGATGTCAGTATCCAAAGTATTCTGTGAAAAGTTTACGTCAATGCGATGATTCCTGTTTGAATTAAAGCATGTTGAACATTTTTACCGTCTGATTAGCATAATTCTTCAATGTCAAGAAACTCAATATAATATGACAAATTTGAAATTCTATGACATGAAAAACCATTAGAAGTCTAACTGAAGTGTTTGTAAGTGAATCAAATCATTTTGTGGGGAAAAAGCAGCTTATTTTGAGAAGTAACATTTTGGCCGCCATCTTTGTGCCCCAAAGTTGGGCACAAACATGGCTGCCGCATACTAATCATAGTAAATGTTTTATTACTCCCAATTTTTTGTAATTTGTATGTTTTATCCAGGATTATGCGGAACATCAAAAATATTTTGCTAACATCAGTTTGTTCTAGGACAGTATTTTTCGTGAAAACCAAGAATAGAAAGATAATTTTATATTACTGTGCAGCTATGTAACAACCTCTCTATGTCAAACGCCATGAATAATAATTATATACATGTGGGCATTGCTTTAAGATGGCTCAGTTTTTCGCTTACAAAAGTTGTTTCGGACCTTTTCGGTGGCTACCTATTTATTGGTCCTAAAATACCGTCATACCGTCAAACGTACATAACAACTCAGTTGAGATTGAAATGCCCAAAACTCAAGGACAATGATCCCAATAATATGTGCGTCTTTGTAAAGCTTGTATATAGCTTTTCTTGTTGCTTTCTTTATTTCTATTCAAATTTCTTTCGCCTGTATTGCTTTAATTATCGTCGGGTATAATCTTCAACCCTTTCAGCCCCAGCAAGTTTAGCAGTTTGCACCTTCTCCTTACATTATTTGCAATGAATGTGTCGTTTGGTTAGGGGAATAAAGTAATTGATCATTCACAAACTATTTCAGATTCTACCCATATGTTTACAAAAAGCTCTATGGAGACAGTTTAGGAGAAATTGGCAACACATCGTATGTCGTGTGTTTGACTTATACTGATAATAAACACACATGTGGACAACTTGCATTCATTGGCTTCCAAAGCCTACGACACAAGAAAGTTTTAAGGTTATTATCCATGAAATCCGGTGTTGACGTGCTCAGCTAGCATCCTTTCCATCAACCCTTCTGGCGGCTTTGTAAAGCGTTCAGACTGGCTACTGGAACTCGTAATATCTATCCTTTTTACTTGATAAATGTTGAGCGTATGCCACAACTCTACCAATTTGAGGTCTTCTTTTTTTGTTCTCCTTTGTGAAATCAGTATCGTATTCACTGGCTCGGTATACACTGAACCAATCTTTCAACTCATTTACTGACTCTGACTCTGCCGGTGGATTGGCAAAGATCCACAGTTTCAGCTCGTAAATATGTGTATTCTGCACTTATCTTTGTAATATCCCGCCCATACGAAGTGTGTGAACATTTCTTGTCAGTCAGAGTTCTATTACCGTTCTTTTCTAACTGCGTGATTGTTTTCCCAGGGAGAAGTTTAGTGTGAACCACGGTCAGTCTTGTTTGATAGATGCAAGAGATAATCAGCGCCCAATGGTAAGTTTTTCAATATAGAAATGAAATTTGGCTTTGATAGAAAAAATCGTTTTATTAATTGGTTAAGCAAAGTAAAAAAAACGGGATCACCCTTTGCTATTCTGGTGAATTCACAAACCAGAGGAAGTTTCGAGTCAGCCGTTCTAGTCGCGTGATCTTTCTCGCAAACAACACTTTATTCAACATTCAAACTTTCCATTTCCAGTACAACCATTTCCCTTTTATTTACACCCTATTTTTGTGGTCACGACACGTGACACGTTTTATCAATTATTTATATTAATTATCGCTACTAAGGTTTCCAAGTTTCCAATTATTCCTGCATAGATCCGGCAGAAACTTAACCGAAGTTGTAATAGTTCTCGACGCGACGTTTTAGAGCGACGCTTTCTTAGTTCTCGGTCTCGACGTTTTAGAGCTTTAACCGAAGTTGTCGTAGTTCTCGACGCGCAACCCTATAGACATGCAATGTAGTGATTTAAATTTTGTAAACTGAATTGCTCTTTTAAATTACTCTATCAGTTTATTTAGTGCTCAGCTGCCAAACCTTACTGGTTACCCCTCACTCACTCTGGGTATATCACTATATCAATTTATATTTAGTACTCAACGGAAAAACCTTACTGGTTACCCCACACTTATATAGACAACAAGTTGTTCAAAGTTCCATCAATATGTCATTTCTTATTTTGCCGTATGCTTTACCGTGTTTTAGAATGATTGCATATGTTTTCTTATCGACATAATTCAGTCTTTTCTTGCCTTGATACAACGCCGTCGTCGAAATGACAAGCACTGAATCCACTGCCGTTATCTAGTGGGTGATAAGGACACTGGAAGTATATATTTCGCTTTTTTCATCGATAAAACACTTTGAAAAACGGCTGTCATTCATTGTGTGTAACAATGTTTTCTCAAGCGATCTTCGTTGCTGGTAGATTCTGAGTCATCATTTCCGACCACATCCAACCGAACAATCTCAGTACTGTTGCAGACGCAGCACTTGCCTCTCCGAAAAGTCCAAGGAAAATATGTGCAATTTACAGGGCTATGTATCGAAATTTAGTGATGAAAGATGAAAGTTGATAAAAATCTTTACGAAATAGGCTGAACCGATCGGAACTTCCTGCAGTCTAAAGTTGAAGTTGCGTACTGAAACTTTGAAAACGGTTTCCCATCGCAGAATTTCCTCCGCTGTAACCAACAAAGCAAAATTCAGTTATCGTTGTATTATTGAAAGCGATTTTAAATCAGTAATGTTGGACACTTATGTTTCAACTGATTTATTTTGCTTTCCAAGTTTTGGTTATTACTATTCTGACTTAATTCGCCAAAAATGGGTATCGCTTGAACTGAAACTGTAAAGAATGTGCCCAGCCACCGTTATATGTCAATGACAAACCGTTATATGTCAATGACAAAGTTTTTAAGGCGAAGAAATCTCTCTTCGTTAATTTTAAAAGCACTCCTCTCCTCAGAAAATATGCTCCCGGCCCGCAATAAAAATTCAACAAAAATCTTCTCGGCAATGTTTGTTATTGCGATGTATCAGTCAGTTTTAGATAACTCGGTGTTTGTATCAAGGATCCTCTGCTTTCCTAATGCTTGTCACATCTTGATTGCAAAACGGTTCATTGCCATATTAAATAAGTTTGTTTTAGTTTAGGAAGAAAGTTGCACGATGTTGTATTTGTTTATCACGACAGGATAACTACAAAATGGTTTGATAAGACATTGTCATAACACATTTTATGGTAACTATCTGCACCAACTATCCAATTCGGCAAAAAAATTGGCATGCAGAGAATCACTTTATTTAAAAAGGAACAAGATTTAGTCATATCAGCATAACCTGTAATAGTCGGCAGAAAGAAAGAATACAGTATCGTCGGTGTTCCTAGCTATCTTCAGTTTCTTGCTTAGGTTTCTATGGAGATAACTTTGGATTTGTAAAATGTGTGGCATTTTGTTTTTGCTACTGCTACCAACTTTAACTTTTCAAGCTATTGAAAATGCTAATTGCCAGAGTGCTATAGCTTTTGGAAGCCGTTATCTTATTTTTGAAAGGGTTTTAGATAACCTGCTACAAACCAACCTCAGATGCGAGTCGTTTCCAATTATGATACCCAAGCCGGGCTAGTTTGTCCGTTTGCATATCATTACATAGGAAATGAACAGACTCTGAATTGACGCCGTTTTTCTGACAACATACAGTATCATCTATATTGGTGAGGTAGGTGAGTCTGTGTGTTGTTCTTATCAAAGAGTGATCCTGTTTCTACCATCTCAGAAACTAGTCAAGCTGTTAAATAACAAAAACGTACTATGTCTGGCGTACTTATCAAACAAAATTGTTTATTTAATAGAAATTCAGTTGGTTGAGGTCACGAAACTCTCTCCACAAACAGTTTATAACATGTGGAATATCATCTTCTTATCAAGACATCCTCACAACATAGTATGTGGATGATTTCTGCGGCAGATTTGGCGCGCTCTTGCTCGTTCCTTTTGTTTATTTTCATTTTGCACAAAAATCTTTTCGTTAGACAGTTAGTGAAAATGGTAGAGTTGTCACCAGCGCCGTGGCAAGTGTTTAGAAGGAGAAGCTACAGCAAGAGACCATAACCACTTAAGGAATATACATAGTACAAAGATTTAAAACCAGCATGTGCACTTCCTGTTACTGTGATCTTATACATGAGTTTCGTGGATTAATAATGAGGAAGTTTTTGATATCCAGCAAAATATGATGCATGATCTAACCGCCTCTATTGTTGGTTGACGATGTGTAAGCGAAAGATTAAACGAAAGCAAGTTCGCTATGATTGAAGCAAGAGAACTGTTGTGTTTCATTGTGTTGCTGCAATTCTTTAAGAAACCCTTTGAGATGTTAAACAAATTTGAATACAAAATAATATAAATACTAGGTAGGTATAATAAATCCTTCTAATTAGGTACAGTAATGTCTGACGAAATCTTCAAGAGTATCATTCACAATACCAGTAATATGTAATGCGAGTTTAAATTAATGATGTTATTTAAATGCTTAAATGATCAGGATGGCTTTCCTCCAAGTCTAAAGTTTGGTTTCATTGTATTCTTTAGGCAATCAGTTACTCCTTCCCGTTGGTGAAATGATATGTTTCTTTCAGTTTTTGACACAACTTGACTATTTTAAAATAAAGCATAAAACACAATCCTTGTGCGGTATTTATGTTGTGCAATGAAAATTAAACCCTCATCCCTACGTCGATGCGTCACTTAGCTGAGAATTCATTTCGTAAAAAGGAGATTCGCTAACGAAATATATATTCTGGCTGGTGACCAGGAGACGCGAATCTTGTATGCTGGAATGCATTATTCATAAAATTATCATTGCATGTTTAAAATGTAAAGTCTCTTTGCAATCCTCAGGATCGTGTTTTTCATTAGAAATTTTGATGATCTGATCATGTAACCAAGAGTTGTTTGGAAAACGTTTGAACCGTTCATCGCAAATGTAGCATCTGTGCTCCAAAACTGAGGTAAGACCCTGCCATACGTACTGCTATTCGACGGAGTCTGGATTTAAGCAATTCAAAAGAGGTGAATCCTAACAGAAACATTTATTATTTAAATTTTGACTTTTTTTGCTGATCCTAAGTACATAGGAATAGAAAGAGCCCAAGATATCCAACGTGGGGAGATTACGAATAGTTTAAAACTTTCATTTGTTTCACTGTATTGTAGATTTACAATGGACAAGCGGAAGATTAGAAGAGAGCAATACCGTTATGATTAAATAAGGGAATTATAAAGACATCGAATAACTATCGGTTGCTCTATTTTCAATATTCTCATCGCTTGCATGGATGCACTGGGTCGTATCACAAATTCCTCTAAAACCCGTTATCTTTTCAGTATTTCAAAAGTACTAATACTTCGAGTTGTTTCCGAATCGTTTTGTTAATTCGGTTACGAAGACATCTACGCAGTCATATACGTGTGGTTGAATTCAGAGATGATCTTGCAGCATTAGAGTACCTCATACTCTTGCAAAACGAAATGGCGAACTAGCATAATCTTACAGCGGTAGGGAGTTAGTTCTTCTACACTCTGCTAATTATTGACGCAGCTCACTATGCCTTTTCTTTACAATAATTCCCCTCCCTGGCTCATCTTAGAAATCCATACGGTTACATTTGACAAGTCTCTGAGCAGAAGTTCGTTTTGTTATATATTTTCTCTGGTGTTATATTTACCCACAGATGAATATTTGCATGTGTAGTTGTTGCGTACACCTTAAATTACTTCACATTTATGATACAGCAGTCCGGTAATGCCTCAGTTTTCTTTATTGTTTCTTTTTTCAATTATCTTTTCCATTTTCATCCAGATACATCCAGAAAATTCCTATATTAACTCCTTCATTGTCTTAACTTTTTCACATGCTCCGCCGGACGAAGGGTTAACGTTTCGAAAAGGTCAGCTTTCTTTCCACCTTGCGGTGCGGAAAATTATTTTGTCAACCCTTGGTTTGTAGCATTTTAGTTTTCTTATATGAACGCCAAAATGAAGAACAATTTAAGAAATAGCGCTGCCGGTTAGGATTCAGAAAGCACGAGATCGTTTCTAGATGAGATATTGAAATTCTTTTCAAAAATAATCAATAAAAAAACAGAGAACAAAAGATCTAAAGCGACTTTGGTGCCGTGATGTAGCGCGATGTATTATGTTTTCCAGCGCTTCGCTAATATTTTTGTATATATCAGACTTTTGCTTATGGAAATCAGTAAGAACAAGTTAAAAGAAACTGATACTGAACTTTGCGAAGGAAAAAAACCAATGAATCTCAGCCAAAGCCGTATCTAGTTATTATGCATGATAACAAATGCTTCTATATAATATTTGTTTCAATTCCTATTGTTAGTACTCTCTACACGAGTGTGATTATTCAACATTTTGACTTTATACATGATAATTTCGCATAATTGCACCGTAACATGGAACACAATAAAGACTATATTATAAATGTACTCTTGTAGGCTAGTTCAGTCTAAAAAGACTAGGGTATCTTGGTAAGCCAAAGGATAGGATAGATCAACTGAATGTTGATTTGACTTATACATTTGATTGACGTGTTACGTGTTAACGTATCCCTTGCGTTATGAGATCATTACCTTAGCGTTATGTTCAGTAAGTAACTAAAAAAGCCACAGGACAACATATTGTTGTTTTAAAAACCAGCAGATGATGATGATGATGATGATAAAAATAATGATGATGATGATGATGATGATAAAAATAATAATGATGATGATGATGATGATAAAAATAATAATAATAATGATGATGATGATGATGATGAT
>JANSTR010153363.1:0-10662 GCA_025434805.1 Antipathozoanthus remengesaui
TTTCAGACTTTTTTCTCTTAGATATCGGTGTTTTATTATTAATTTATCATATTCTAAGCATTACATGTTATATCAATTGAAAAAATACCACAGTTTATAACACATTAAACATAATTTTTGCTATATACCACAGGTAGCCCAAGCCATGGGCTAAACCACACATGAGCGAAAAAGAAACTCAATGATATATTTTTTTCCCCAACCTGTGCGAGATGTCATCAAACGGATTATGAAAGTAGATGAGTTTTACTAGCAAAATGCACAAAAAACATTGTATAGACGCATCTGCAAGGTAATGCAAGAAATATGCAATTGGCTGCCGGACTATTGCATATTTGGACAAACCAAAGGATATAGGATTTATACCGTGAGTAGAGAGCCAATCAGATTATCCGAAATTCAATCATCCCGGTTAATATCGTTTGTAATTGAATGGTTTCAACTGCAGTTAATATCATGTGAGCGCAGCGTGACGGAACGTTCGAGGTTAATACGTGGTTAATATCGTCTGTAATTGAATGGTTACAACTGCAGTTAATATCATGTGAATGCAGCGTGACGGAACATTCGAGGTTAATATGTGGTTAATATCGTTTGTAATTGAATGGTTACAACTGCAGTTAATATCATGTGAGTGCAGCGTGACTGAACGTTCGAGGTTAATACGTGGTTAATATCGTTTGCAATTGAATGGTTTCAACTGCAGTTAATGTCATGTGAATGCAGCGTGACTAAACATTCGAGGTTAATAAGTGGTTAATATCGTTTGTAAATGAATGGTTTCAACTGCAGTTAATGTCATGTGAATGCAGCGTGACTAAACGTTCTAGGTTAAAATGTGGTTAATATCGTTTGTAATTGAATGGTTTCAACTGCAGTTAATGTCATGTGAATGCAGCGTGATTACACAACATTCAAATGGTACAAACATAATTTCAAACCATTCATTTGCACATATATTCACTGTCCACGGGTGTACATGAACTCGCATTGCGACTAATCAGCTCCCAACGGGCTTGTTAACTCAGATGGTGGAGCACCACAATGGAGATCCCAGGTTCATAGGTTTAAATCCAGTCCAAGCCTGACGTTTTTCAGGCTTTTTCAGACAACTGCTTAAATTTTCTTTCTATAAACTATAATGATCACATTGCATTCACATATATAGCTTTTGTGTGAGTCACAAATGCAAACAAAAGGATTAAATTTATAAACATTTCAGGTTTTGAAATATAAAACCTGATGCTTTAAAAAGTTACCAACATAGCAGCAACAAGGATAAATTTATTCCAAGGATAAAACTTTTAAAAGACTGAACAAGATCATTGACAATTGGCACGTTTAGCACTTATTGGGAAACTGCTAAACTGCGCGTGCCAAGTGTGGGTATAACGTAAATGTAGCTGAAGTCACTCAATAAGTATCGTATAGGCAATTAGTTTAAAGGTTTGGTAGATAGATAAGCAGGTACGCCTGGGTAGGTATAAACATGCAAATACGTAGGTACTAGGTAGGTATAAAGAGGTATAAATAGGTAAGTGTTACGATGTAAATAGGCATATAGGTGTTCTCGATTATAGTCTACATTTTATTTAAGCTACAGGTTATTGACAAATTGATAAAGTTATTATCATCATTAATAAGTTGATGTAAGTAAGTAGGTATAAATAGGTAAGTAGGTATAAATACGTAGGTAGGTATGTATGTCTGTTGGAAGTAAAAAATATAAGTAAGGCAGGTACTTAGGTAGGTAAACAGACATGCATATGTAGGTAGTCAAATAGGTAGGTAGCTAAAAAGTGCATGTAAGTAAATTAATTGGTCTGTAGGCAAATAGGCAGTTAAATAACAACATGTACATGTAGGTAGGTAAATATGGGTAGATAGCTAAATACGTACATGTAGGTAGTATTTTCTATTTGTACTCTGGCTGCCACAGCGACCTACAGTCCCTCGCGTGTTTCAGACATCGTGATTTACCCTTCCAGATCTTGTGTTCTTGAATGTTTATTTACTTCTTAATTTATTTTTCATTTATATGACTTTCAAAGGAGTTCTACGCATAATCTATTTAAGTACGAAAAAATTTCCCAATACAGAACAGAAACAAGTTTTCACCAGAATGTTTACTGTGATGACAGATAATTTGACTGTGAAATACCTGTTTTTTACAATCCGCAATCTAAAGACTTGAAGAAAATTTGAATTTTTAATTTTGGATCGGAACTGAACGAAGTATAGGCCTTTTACATTCTACTATACCCTTCTGACAACAAACAATATAAGAATTAATGCAGGGCTTCAACAACATCACTTTTAATGGCAATTACTACTCTTTAGTGAAGTAAAATTATAACGGACTGTAAACTATTTTGTATAATTCGAAAGCCGGTATAATTTTACTTCACTCCAGCTGTTGTGAGTAATACCTAAAGGAATGTCTTCCCAAATTTCCTAAACAACGTTTAAAACAGATCTGAAAAGGGTAAGACGTCTCCTCTAAATTTTCAATCGCCTTCTGCAATCTTCCTCTTTTTAGACAAAAACTCTGTGAACGAAAGGGCGCCATTCCCACGAGTTTATGCGTCGCTGGTTGCCCCCCCCCCTCCTCCCCCGAGGGGGTAACAAACAATGACATCCCAATTTTAGAATTCTACGTTTTGTGCGGTCTCATTTACTCTCTGAGGAAGACCGCAGAAGGCGACTGAAAATTTAGAGAAGACATCTTACTCTTTTTAGATTTGTCTTAAACGTCTTTTAGAAAATTATGCGCACAAATCGCTCCTACAGTTTATGTCTTCCCAAAGTTTATTATGCTGTTTTGATATGTTTATTTTCACCAAGGTTATGTAACTAGCAAATGTCATGTCTCATCCAGGTACTTGCACATGACCGTGGGTATGCATGCTCAGACAAGTCCTCCATTGTCTAACACAGCTAATTCGTGTGTTTGCATTCCAAAAACGTTGTTTTTCTATAACACCCGACTTTTAGAAGCAAAGACAAAGAATAATTTATCAACCATGTCGCGAAACCTTTCTAGAATGGAATTTTTGCGCCGGTATCACGTGCACAGCGAATTAGAATGAGTTGGTACATGTTGGTACAGACTACAGCGAGCTGTATTTGCCTATAGGCTTTTTGCGGCATTGTGTGATGACTGGAATCAATCTCCTTTTTGCACGCAAGATATAACGCCATCTGTGCTCAGTATATATTTTCAAACTTGTAGCTTTTTAGTTTTTTGTGGATAAAGATATTTTGAAGAAGAACTATAAGTAAACAATTTATGCAACAAAATTAACTTAGCTCAAAATCTGGAACTTTTGAAAATTGTTCGAAAGATATACAGAAAACAATCAAGTTTATTAGATAATTCAGTGTAATACTCCAAAACTAGGGAGATTGCGTCAAGTTTGTTATAGTCAGTTACATGTCAGCTGTATAATTTCATTTTCAAGATATTTTATCCGTTTTACAGCGGTCGCATAAATCCCATTTCATTCAGTGGTAAGAAAACTGGGTATGATCAATACTATCTATTTTTACCACTAACTGCTGCCTACTTGCAAAATATGTATCATTTTGAGAGAAATTTTGACAAAAACCTAAAATGAGTACGATGGTAAGTTGTTTAATATCCTTAAAATAGTTTTGAAAACATAATGCGAGCTTTTCTCGTGATATTTGCCACTGGTGTCAATTATTTAAAATCTAGGGATTTTTTTGCCAAAATACAAACTGAAAAGGAACTTTCAGGTAAATGATACTAAGAACACAAAGCAATCAATAAATTGCTTTAAATCATTCAATATTCAAGTGGTCATCATTTTTTAATCTTTTATGCTAACTCATCGTATTGTTCTTTCGTTTCAGTTGGCTCTCGAACTGCAACTGTTTGTGCTTATTAAATAGACTCGTTACATTCAAATGAGCTTGAAGCTCTAACAAATTAATTTCACCAACCTTCTGCATATCCAACAGTAAGCAACGCAAGGAAGAAGACTCCTGGTAGCGTTCGTGAGTTTGTACTCCTCTCGAACTCTGTCATGTTGCTACTCTGCTACAGTGACTGCACCGAAAGCAAAGTTCACCCTGATCAAAGCAGAAAGGAATGTATTAATTCATTAAAACTGGCCACTTCCAACAAATTAAAACTGAAGAGCATACATTGGAGCGAGACTTATATGTGATAAATATATTTTCTTTAGCATAGTTTTATTATCAATTGCAAAGTTCTACAATCGCTGGATACTACTGCACTAAAAGTTTTATAGAATATAGAGTTTATCGGATTTGTCTCTTTTCTCAGGCTAAATTTAATATAACGAAATTAATCTATTGTGCTTCGGGTTTAGTAAGAACAATAAGATGTTCCAATTCAGCAACCGCTATTGTTAAAGTGAGATGCGAGTGTTCTAGAAGTTTCACTTGTTATGCAGATCATGGTTCATCTGGGTTTAAGGTGCTTTCAACCATATAATCATGAAGCACTTTTGTCCTCTTTCTTCAATTCACATTCTCATAAAAAAGATGAAATACATATTGGAAAACAAATACTTCCTAAGATTTACTCATTACGCAACTGTTTTTAAATGTAAAGCACTTTTTATGTAATAAATTTACTGTATATACTGCCAGTCTCTGTGATGCAGGTAAGTCATTAGGATGCCTACCAATTCACAACAGTTTCAAAACAACCAAACAAATATCTCGTAAATTGCATAGATAGTTTTGTAGTTTTGAAACTACATTACATCAACTGTTTCTCCCATTACAATTAGAGTATATTTCTGATGTTAAAAGTTTAAGGAAAAGTTCCAAGGTGTCGATCGATTGTTTTTGCGATAGACGCAGTAACGCAGCTGGTAGACATGCAAATCCGAAGCGCAGTATGGAGGAAACTAAGATAGAGAAGTTCGAGATTTTGACATCTGTTTTCTTTTCTTCGCACCTTGTAACATATACAAGCAAAAACCATTAGAATCGAAACCATAAACACGTTGAATACAGTAGCCAAGTAATCATGATATAAAAGTGCGACTGAAGTTTGCAAAACAAATTTTTCATATACCTTCGGGATGAATTAATAATTGTTCACAACGACAAACATTAGAGGAAAATTTTTTCGGTTCTTTGAAGACGCAGTAAATTATTTTCAAACGTACACAAAGATGGGATTTTTGTGACGTTATAATGTTTTGCTCAACAAATACAATCAATAAATTTACAACGGGTTTTGATGTTTATCTGACAGGAATCTCACCGCAGGATTATAGGAGGTTAGATTGTCTCGGTGTATGGCCGCAGTAATATATCAAACATATCAACCTTGGAGAACTTGCTGCAGATCGAGTTTGCTAGTTTTCTAGCGGTTTTGTGTGTGTACATATGTATCAAATGAGAACCTACAACTGATTCAAACGGAGTTGTTGTGAGCTTTTCACAGTTTAACTAAAATTTCAAATTGTTAGTCACAACTAATGGCTAAAAGGTTGTGAAAAAAGGCAATTAACATAAAATGTATACAACCTTTTGGTTCCGTTGTTGCCTCGATTAAAATCTCAGATTAGATTAGACTTCTAAGAGAGCATAATTTAAAACTTACCAAATGGCGAGCTTTCAGTCAGCTCTCTGATCTGATTAGACTCTTTTAGACTGCGCTGCACTAGTTTCAGTAAATGAATATTAAAATTCTTGTGTATATATTGAGGTAATAACTTGATTCAGTTGCAAATGAATTGATAGCGTGTTGCGGTTTTGCTAACAAGCGTGCCTAGCCTAAACTCGATTGCAACATCGTTGGCCGGAAGGACATTCCAGTCAGACAAACAATAAACACAAATATATATGAAAAGCTCTTCAGAAAAACAATTTGAAATGAAAATAAAGAAGCTGTTCATGTACAAATTGAAAGAAGTACTGTAGTGAAAAACTTCAAGCAGCATTGAAATATTATGAGAACAGATGTCATTCAGTCAGTCAAGGCATCCAGCTTTGTTTTATTCATCTTCTTTAATAAACTTAATACAAAGACAATATATTCTATCAGACTTTTTTAAAGATTAAATTGACTAAGCGTTTTATTTAAGGTTTAATAACAATAAAATGTGGCATATTATATAACCTTTGACAAAATTCAATGAAAATATCAGAAGTAGTAAACATCAGAGCGGTATCAGTACATATTCTTTAAAGTGAAGCAAGATATTCTTAACGTTTTGTACTTTTACCTTTTTGATAATTACACATCGATAAATCTGATATATATTTAATTTTCTACTTAAATAATTAGAAAAGGGAAGTACAGTTTTACCATAAGGGTTAAAACGTCCTTATTGATATGCAGTTGATAAAACGATCCACTCCATAGGTGTAAATAACTCCAGCTGATCTGGCTCCATGACGTCACGGGAAAAACCTGTTATCAGTAATATGGACTCTCGCTGAAATTTAATAAACTTTTGAATGCAAGATTGAGCTGAATCAACTGTAAATAAACCGAATAAACAACAACCGGCATGCCAGCCATATTTGTTCGTTCTCGTAAACTTTGATCGCACACAGAAAAGCATGCTTTGGGGATTGGGAATGATAACAAGTTTTTCCAGCTTTCTCGCACCTGATTGGCTAATTTCATAGTCTCAGATCAGCTGGTTAACCGACGCCAACACAACACTTGTATAAAATATTACGAGCCCTAGCTTAGTGAATAATGTAGTTCAGCCTTACCTCCCCAACTTTACTTATGTAAGTAAGAAACTTAATTCAATCTTATGAAATCTTTACGTATGAACCAAGGTTCTTTAGAGATCAGTTGTAATGTTGTTTTGCGACTATGTACCTCAGTCAAGTCTTATGTACATGTCGATCTTTGCAATTTGCTAAACAACCAGTTGAACTGATCGGTTTCGGATTATTAATGTAAAATGAAGATAGAGCTGCCCTGCCAATCATCTGTCAATCATTAAAGTCGGCCGGTAAAGAACTCGAGTGGATTTAAGCCAAGCACGTCAAATATGTTAGTTTCGATAGCTTTACAAAGTTTGAAATTAAAGAGTTTGCAATAGAATGATTTCCATTTGCCTGATTTGGGTTTATTCGCACAATTGTCAATGGTAAGAGCAGTTTCAATTTTTCTCAGCTTTGACGGTGGCAAAATGCAATTTACTAAATAATTCCATCCTGCATATGTAAGGAATGCATATTATCTCGTTTCAGAACTAGTCTCTCTTGTGCACATTTCAAATGAAATTCAGTGCATCAGCTAACAATCCACCAGCACTAAAAACAAAAACCCATGAAACTCGGCATATGACAAGATATAAATCCAATTTTAAAATTTGTTTCAAACCATTCACAGCGTGTTTCCACTGGTACTTCGCTGAGATTTTGGTTCCTTGAAAATTGGTCAAACGTTAACCCTGCCATCTGGCATTAACTCACTTTCCAAAAAACAGGTTCATACCGAAAAAAACGAATTGTCCTTTAACAAATTATTTGATCAACAACAGTCTCGCAAGACCTTGTTTCGTGTTCAGATCAAGCACACATGGATAATGTTGGCCTCATTACACAACGTTTAGGGTTAACACCTTGAAAAAGAATTTTTAGCCTGTTTTGGCTAACGTATGCAGAACGTTTTAAAGTTAGGATGACAAACTGAAATGAAATGAGACTTCAGCTAATATCATTAGCAGTACGTACGAAATTTTGGACTGTTGGAGTCAGTTGGTAGTACCATGCGCCCCGCTAGCGGCTACTGGACCCGATAATATAGTAATATTTACCTTTCATATAGCGACTGAATCTCTAATTGTAGGTCTTTTTTCAGTGTTATTTGTGGTTTTGCAGGAAATGTCAGTGTATACACTGATGCAACTAGAAGCAAGAGTACTTACAAGAGCTCACCTGAATCTTGCGCAAAGTTTTCTTAATTCTTCAGTCCAGAATGTCAGGTACTCCGTCAAGTGTGTTAAGTTGACTTCAAGTGCCCCAATCGTGATTTAATCACCAGTGCCTTATGAGCAAGTATTAATGTTCTCACAGACATAACAGCTGGAGTGATTTTATTTTAAAGTAAGATTAGCATAATCATGAGACATATTCATTAACAGTCGAACCCAATTTTGTTTCAACTAAGTTTCGTGTTTTCAAACACTTCAAAACTATCTAAACAGTTGAAAAGTTCAAATATCGGCAATAATGAGGTGAAGTAAAATTGTTTCAATATTTCTTATTCTTAATGTTGTTGAAACACAAATATAAACAAGTTGCAGGGGATGATACGCAAGAGCAGTGATTGGAAACTACTATACCAAATTACGCCCACACACTACAAATCAACCGCGAAACTATAATCTCCCAACAACTCGTTGACACGAATTATTTGCCCATCTTTGGTCCACTGATCACTGTTTACTAACCGCCTATAAACTATCATGATCCCAAGTACACGGCATTGCATTGGACAGCAGATAGATCACTGCTGCTGTGGTTTAATCACAGAGGGACTGTTATTGAAGGCATAATTTATGGACTGGAGCAGTTTGTTTCCCGCCAAAATAAACACTCGACAAACTTGTCCAAATTGCAGCTACTATTAGGAAATACTAAGTTTAACTTCGACTTCATTGGCAAGTATGATAGCGTTAGGAAACTGACTTCAAGATCCTAAACAGTAAATTTTGTAAAATGTTGCAGATCTGATTCCAGCCCGTTTTGGATGTACAGTACTTGAAAAAAGTACGACAAACCTCCATTTTATATCTCCGCCGAGTTAACACTAGAAATGAGGCTTTTGAAAGCAATTTATTCCGAAATACATATGCAATGCCATGCATCTTATCAGTCGTAAACTATAGGACTGAAAGCCATTTACTATGGAGTTTACATAAAGATTTATCTGTCCGACGTGCATGGAATTGGCGATTTTGTAAGATCTTGAACGATGTCAACAAAAAGATGGTAAATGAAAATGCTTAATTTACGAATTGCGCAGGCCATGAAACTGATAGTGAAGGAAAAAACGAGAATCCATAACTTACCTCATGGACCGAGCAAACGAGGGTAATAAGATACTTATTATATGGCTTGTGGCGGCCGCTTGAGAGACGTACGGCAACTTACGGACCTGAAATTGACCAATCACAGCGCGCAAAATAAATCAGCCACATAATAAGTGTTTGTTAATGTTTCATCCAGGATTATGTGAGCCTGCTTATCACTCTTTTAGCGACCAATGACACAGCTAATTCTACATGTAGCGTATTATATAATCTCTAATTGATATGCTTATAACTTGAATATCATAGTTGTATTTATTAAATTTGTCTGATCAAAATTTCAGCCTGCTGCATGATTAATTTTGTTCTCAGCCGGCTTGTAACTGAATTTTTTTCAAAAGAACGTTGAGGCTGGAAGTGGTCCAAAAATTTAAAACAGGTTAAAGACACGACACGAAATAGTAACTCGGTTACGTCAACGGGCTTGTTTTGAACTCCCCCGGGCAGGTAGCGCAAAACGCCAGATATTTAATGGAGCTGAAAACAACTGTAGAATTGCACACATTTTAGGTGTCCTACTAATGATCAGTTACTAATTTGTGTTATATTTCAGGAACATGTAGTTGTCTGTTGAAATGTAATTTGGGGAGCTGCCTCCGCGCGAGCGCCGTAGAGGCTAGCGAATCTAGGGGGGTCCGGGAAAATTGTGAAATTTGTGTTACTAAAATCGCTATAAATGCACTAAAATTTTAAACCATGATGTATTTATACCATCAATATACGTGTAATTGTTACTCTTTCTGTGATAAGAACGTTACATGCTCGATTATTAAGCGTCATTCACTTTATTACTTGCAGATATCGCTGAATCTGAAAGTATCACGGAAGATTTTGTGAAATAACATAATTTTTATCAAAATATTTTTTTTCGAGCAAAAAAAGTGGGGGGGGGGGGCTTCAGCCCCCCCACCAGCCCCTCCCCCTGCGCGGGCCTTGTTGAGGTTGCCTGCGTGTGAGCGTCCTGGTGTTATAATGGAAAGCGCATGTTTCTGAATACGCCGTAGCTCACTTAGATATGCAGGCAGGGTGTGGTGAAAAACTGGTTTGCAACACTCAAGCACCGGTTTAATGCAGATACAGTAAAAACTTAAAATATCTTTAGCTGTGACATTCGCCCGCCTTAGTTGTGTCAGAAAACGATATGATTATTCGCCTCATTAGTGCATTTGATAAAGGGACACCTAAAATTTTGGCACGATCGACGTGTTCAAGTTCCTTTTAGTTGATAACCACAGGTTCGAACTGATGCTTTTCTTTTTTGAAACCAATCCTCATCTCCTTACACTAACTAGTCTGCATTGAGTTTTGCTTGTTTGCATGCGATCGTAGCTCTATGATGGTTACAGATTTCTGGATGGTGATATGATGATCCCTGGGGGCAATGTTTGTTAAGCAAGTAGGAAACAAAACCTTTTTAATTCCCTTCCACTTTGCACGCGCTCATGTCTGGATCCTCATCAGTTCAATCGCGGCGCCAAGAAATACTTTGCAGCTGATGCTGCCAATAGTTTATAATATGATCATCCGAGACTTTTAGAGCTTATCTTTTAACTTTTATCTTAATAGTTTTATACATAATTATTATTCCCAAGTATTT
>JANSTR010153374.1:0-10660 GCA_025434805.1 Antipathozoanthus remengesaui
CACCTTCAGAGTACTTCATTTAAAGGAGCTGTCCTGGAATGGCCACAAACCGAACGAGTTTAAAACTCTTCAAAAGTCGATGTTTTTCACGAAATTTGTTTTTCGTTTTCATGCAATAATTTCAGTACCAGGCTATCCCGTCCAACAATTCGAAAGTGGTCTAATCAATATTTTTAAATACCACGAAGTGAAATAGTCTCTTCTTTTATTTTTAACCTTCGGATGACCAAGCTATTTTTTATAACAAGTTAACCCAAGTGGGACTTCTCAAACGGCTGCACATAAAAGATCAAGCTTTGGCATGTGAGTAGTTTATGATTAGCTTATTACTTTTCATAACAACAATCAAGTTTTCAATTAGGAACTGTTGCTATGGCAGCTGCCGTTTCACAACGTGTCCGCCATTTTGGCCGCCATCTTGGATTTTTCAATAATTTTATTTTCAGCAAAACTGGCTAAGGTGAGTGCAGGTCTAGGGATGTTTCCCTCGGTATAAGACAATGGAAAATAGAATTGGTACTTGAAAGATGATTAAGTGTACAAGTCCAAGTTACCTATTTACAATCATATGTTGATAATTTTACACTATAAACATAATCAGGCATGCCACAGATCTTCAATTTCAAAACTCCATGACTTTCTTTAAAATTCCACTTGTAACAGACCGAACCACCCTCTTAATTGAGTGTACCACGAAATATGGCTTAGTGTTTTTATGATTGAATAACTTAACCCATACATTGAGGTATTATGAAAATGAATAATCGATGCTATAATATTACTGTATAACTGAAACACGCTGCAGAGTGTTGTATAAAACTTTGACTGTAATACATATATCAAAATGGTCTGCAAATACTAGATTTTGCTCATGAAGAGTTGCAATGGGTCTCAGTGCACGACTTCCCCAGAGAAAGATTTCATATAATTTCAGCCAAAAGGACCACATTAGATAACTGACAGATAATGGTAACACCAAACTTAATCCAGCATTAGTTTTAAAATTCGAGTACTATCAATTAAAAAACGTTCTTAGAAATGATTTTGTAGCTGCTACTACTTGACGATGTACTGCACATCAGTGGGCTTTCATTTGCATAAAAACTTAACTAATGTCTTTCCATTTTCATTAATATGCTTAAAACTGCACCAATCCCTACATTTCACAAAATATTACAGTGAATTTTTTTCAATTCTCGCGTCAGCAAAAATATTTCCTGGCTTTTCCTGGCCTTTGTGGAGGAAGAGGTGACAGTCCACAACACCGGCATTAGACTACTCATAAAGTGTGACAAGTGTGTGAGATGTTATCGACATAGGTGAAGTAACTTTATTTAATGTCGGTAGTTCTCCAGTTCCAATGGAAACCGGCGGTGTGATCACATGAGAGAGCGGCTAGGACAATTCTTACTATAAAGTGCTTGTGACAGATTTCAATCATACACTTACAGTTTTCGTTGTGGCAAAGCAAATTGCGAGTGCGCTTTTTGTACTTTTTCATTTCACATGGATCCATTCTCTTCCACGGATCCTCAAATTTAACTTCCACTCTATGCTTAAAATCGCCATCCTCGCCCAACTCTCTCCTCTCTCGACATTTGTCCTGTGTTTCTTTATCGCTCTCGTCCACATCGTCTGGCTCAGCTCCCAGCTTCATTGCGCCCCGCACAGCGCCTCCGCCACACCCTAAAAAACCTGCGGAACAAAGTACGCTAAAGCCTTTTAGCCTCAAACTACCCGTCAGTTGAAGCACAAACCGCGAGAATTTGCACAGTTTATTGTTATTGTTTTGAGCAGGTATATTTGTTCAACACAATAAATAGCAATGTTTCTACGGGCATGCTCAGCATTCTTACAATTCAAATCGTTCAGTACTGTAAAATCGTTCAGATCTGGATTAATATGACTGATCACTTCAGTTATGCTTCTTGAATGTTGTGCCTCTAAATATGGATACACGTACATTAAGGATACAATTTGTATTAATGCTGGTCAGTAGAGCTAAACTGCTCCAATATGTTCAGTTACCTGCAACCGGTTTTCATCCAAATGTGTCTTAAGATGTCCAAGAAAACTGCTTACCAAATTTGAATTAAATTGCTAACTGACACTTGTGCAGCTCTCTCCAATCGTTGAGTTAAGTTTCAAACCTTTTCTTTTTAAATCAAAAGAACGATTCCAACTTTTCCCTCTGGAAAACAAACCCAAAATACATGTATTTAATTTGTTTTTCGCTGTCAAGGAACTTTGTATTCAAGAAGTATAAAAAGAACTTGCTAATCTATATTTCTTTTTCTTTCGGTTTACTCTTACAGTACAATTTATCGCTAAAGTTTCGAAGAAAAAATTGCACCAATTTTGTTGAATAGCTCGATGTATTAATTCTAGTGTTAAAGAGATGCTTGCTTGGACCCCTCCTCGCCAGGTGCTCCAGATTGATAAATATCGCCGATTAGAACTACTTTTAAAATACAAAATGTCTCAAGTTAAATTCGGTTGACCCATTCCAGATGTCATGTGTGGCCTTGATGCAGTTTATACCTGAATATATTAATTTATTCAAACATCGAGTTTGAATATGTTAAACCCTTTGAAACTGTAGCAAACAACAACAAACAGCAACAAACATTACAATCTCGCGTCACGCACGACTTCAATACAAATGTCTCAGTCAGCTCTTTTCAATGAGAGTTACCTTCACAATTCATAATAAAATAAAACTAACTTCACCTATTAACCAGAAAAGAAGTTAATATGAGAGCAGAACCACTGTTCGAGATAAAAAAACATTAGCACGGCCTTCCGGGGAAAACCACCGATATTATATAACTTCCATACCTGTATACCAACAAACGCAATCCCCTTGAGGAGGTCCAAAGTCCGAAAATTACTGAAGCATTTCTTTTAAATTTGTTTGAAAAGATCGAACAGCTCGCTCGACGATTTATATGCATGCGAGCTTTCGTTTGGACCAATACTTTATGTTAAATCTTTAAAGGCAAACTCTCGAGGTTCTTTTATGACTCGAATAAAATACTGTTATTGTTTGATCTGAACAAGCTTTTGAAATTAATGAGAAATAATCTTGAGAAGTTTTCTCCGCTGAACTAAAAGGCTTTTCAGAATAATTACAATGTTACAATTATTTTGCTTAAAACTCCTCCAAACTTCGAAACATATAGAACAAAATGTAGTTTCTTTACCTCGGGTAGTGCAATTTGCTTGTTGACAGGTCGATGGTTCAAACAAATTCAACTGGTGGATTGTAGCTGAATTTTTAGCCGGGTGGAACCACAAGCTGACGGCAAGCTCCGCAATTTCATTCCAGACCAATTTTCTAACTTTTGAGACGGTGCACCATAGCTGAAGTAGAACTCAAAAATTCCGTTCAAATTTTGAGTACACAACAAATATTTAACTTACTTAAAAAGTTCAATATCATTAAGAAGTTCGAAAATCGAAATCTTAAAAGGGAAACAACGCAATTATGGCATTTCTTTAACAATGAAGCAATCTGATTGGACCATTTTTAACGAACTGACTGGTTTTGACACGTGCTCAAATGTGACATGTGCGTGCAAAATGTTTTTCAGTTAAAGAAAGGGCTTGTAAGTCTTATATACAGTAAATATATTTGATTGGATAGTTTAAGGTAAATGTCGATCGACAGCAAAAGTAGAAACTGATTAATTTAATGATAGAAAGAAAAGAATCTCTATCATTCTTTGTGTGATAATATGAGTAGGTGATCCAGTTTTATCAATCACGCAATCTTCAGTCACGGTCGATAACGACAGTTAATTCTTATGGTTTTCGCATAAAAAGATAAATCCCACCCCCAAAAACAAATTGTTGCAATTTTTTAAAAGCTTTACCAAAGCTATCGTCAAGTAACTTAATCCAGCGCTTCATCGGATCAAAATTTATTACTAGGTTTGTTTTTGAATAAAACTTCTTTCTTTCCAGTGTAGGGCCAGAGTTTTTCTTCTAGCGTGGTTTAATTTTGATAAAAGTCGACGAATGTCTCCCCACTGGGCAAGTCCTCGCATGTGCCACTGCAGATTTGGATAATATAATGTCAAAATCAAAACTTGAAGAGCTGTGAAGCGAACTGCTGTCTGTATATACGAATTAAGATTTAAGGTAGTTGTCAACCGCCGAGCGTTAGATCTCACGTGTAGTGTCACGTGACTTCTGATGTAAGTTCGGACATCCGTTGTCGACCACGCACTGCACATCTGTGTACGAACTTCGAAAAATATTTGCTGTGTCACTCCTTCAACCTCCTGTTAATATATTATTATTTTCCATTGTTACAAGTCTTCAGTAGTGCCTAGTAGTAAAGTTTCAGGTTCAGAATTTGAAAGCAGATAATTAACAACGGCTTTTAAAAGCCAAGCAGACGGCTGCACGAAATTGCATGATCGAACAAACAGAATGGTTAGTGCAGGTTAATACGACTAAAAGGTGTACTTACGGAACTTGTAAAACAACTCCAGATGCCCTGTAAGGTGGGCAAGAACCCGAACGGTGATACAGTCAAGTTCTTTCATTTTCCTGGCGCAGTAAGACAAATGACAGGAGGCAGAAGTGGATAAATGCATGCAATTGACTGCAATCGCGGAGACTCGTTCGTGTGTACAAAATTATAAATTTTTAATACTGTGCTGGAGTTTGAAAAAAGAGCTTTCGGCTGCAACTGCAGCCTTGTTCACAAAGAATTAGGGAACATATCACGGAAAGAAAGTGTTCTTTGTGAACAAGGCTGCAGTTGCAGCCGAAAGCTCTTTTTTCAAACTCCAGCACAGTGTTAAAAATTTATAATTTTGTCGCCAAATATCAGCTTCCTGTGCAACTAACTCTCTCGTTTGCTAATATTATTAATATTATTCGCGTTCTAGGCCATATAAGGGTCTGAGCCACCAATTTAACCACTGTTGATATTGTTTTGTTTCTTTCAATTTAATTCGGAATTGTTTGATCTATCATTTTAATGTGTTTTCCATATATGACATGGACTCAACTGGTTCTACATGGAAATAAATTAATGGTTGCATGTGCTATAATTTAAGCACCGATTTCAAATGTGAATTTGCACTTCTCTCTAGGGATATATTAGCGGTTGTCACTTCCAATTTCAGTAGTTGTAGAAGTAAACGCCGCTTTTAATTTCTTAATGTTTCTAAATCATGACTTTGCACAAGCCTCAAATTTTAACATAAGAATTTTTATTATCAAAATATTATATACTTAAATATACGTGTGGCGCATGACAACGACATCACCACACTTGGAAGGCGCTTGTATAAAACTTGGATTCTTAAAAGTATCCATAAGTATTTCCATTGGAAACAACAAGTAGATCAGTTAAGACATTGTCTTTTTCTTTGGCATTAGCTATATATAGTCGCAGTTCTCAGAAGGCAGAAACGATCTTCAAGGTTGGTTTAAAATTTTGGTACGTAGGCCACTGCAAGTGTTACTTCTTTCCATTTCCACACATCCTCGCAGCTTTTCACCAACACATGGTGACTGTACATGACTGGTTCACAGAGCTGTACACTGCAGTTTGGAGCGTGACAAGTGGCCATGCTTAAGAACTTTGGGTATCGCGTTACTGTCACGTCTTCGTTGATAGTGTTCTTAAAACCGCACTGTTTTCCACTGCGATGCTGTTGCATCAAGCGAACAGGCCTGACCTGTGTGTCATGATGATATACAAACAATTTTTGATGATATAGATTACTTAACAGAAATCCTTAGAAGCTATATTTGGGAGATGCGTTATCTATTAATAGTTCCCCCAAAGGGCAAGCCATTAACTATCTCCACAACGAGTAAATTCCGTCTGTTATAACCTTTAAGTTTAGTCCCAAATATTCTCTTTTACTGTCGCCATAGCTCCTTTTACAAACACTTGTTGGAAGAGTTTTGATAATTTGCTGGACTTGATCAATCGCTTTATTCTCATGAGTAATAACACATTCTGTCAACCTCGTTCCCAGGCTCTTCCCTCTCCCGAGAGAAAGACCCTGGTTGGGACTGGTCACGTGGCACTCGCATTCTGGGTGGTAAAAATAAAACAAATGAACAGAATCTGGGTGTCACGTGACCAGACCCAATCAGGGTTTTTCTCTCGGGAGAGGGAAGAACCTGGGGACGGGGTTGCACATTCTATCTGTTTAAGGTAAGGAGAAGATGTAAACAGCCGACCAGTTTTTGGGTGGAATAACGATAAAACTTTAGTGCTTCCAGTATCTTAAAACTCTTTAGTTATAGCTGCTTCCTTTTTATAACGGAAAAGAAAATTCAACTACAGTCGTTAACAAACCTTTGTTTTTTAAAGCTGCTGGAGTACAACAGAGTCAGATGACGGTAAAATCCAACTACAGTCGTTAACAAAACTTTGTTTATTAAAGCTGCTGGAGAACAACAGAGTCAGATGACAGTAAAATTCCCCCTCTTTTTACCTTTATGAGTTGCTTTAAAGGTTGATTCTCGTTACTGATATCTACAAAAAGATATTTCCGAGAGTGAAGGATTTTCATAATCTTATTGGCCGTGCTGTGCTGGTTGACATCGAGACATGAAATGAGTTTTTTCTTCCACTTTATGTAGTTCGAAGCGTCTCCTATCGGTTTCTCTGGTTGCGAAGATCTGGTATTGTAGGGGGTTGCCACGATACATAAAAGGATCTTTAAAAACAACATGAAATCATTAATTGATAGTGATGGAGAAAAAGAAGGTAAAGGTAATGGTGATGGTCGTATGGAGATAGTAATAGTGGTGATGGTGACAATGATGATGATGATGATGATGATGATGGTGATAACAATGATAGTGATGTTGGCAATGGTGGTGATGGTGACAATGATGATTATAATGATAATAATAATACCAGTGATGTTGGTTATGGGTTTATGATAATACTGATGGTGGTGATAAAGGTGACAATGGTGATGACGGATGATGATGATGATAGTGATGGTGGTGGTAAAGGTGACAATGGTGATGATGATGATGATGATGATGATACTGATGGTGGTGGTAAAGGTGACAATGGTGATGACGGATGATGATGATGATAGTGATGGTGGTGATAAAGGTGACAATGGTGATGACGGATGATGATGATGATAGTGATGGTGGTGGTGATGGTAGTTGTAAATTGAGTATTTGTAAACAGAAGAAAGTTGTGTTACAATATCTGAAACGTTACAACAAACAAAAAAGGAGTATTTAACCTGACATACCCTGGACTAAATATACGAATTGCTAAGTTAAAAAAACATTCAGGGATAGAATGAAGATTTACGTTTTTGTGGTGAAGTGCATGCATGGTACTGTCGAGTTACAAATTCAACCTGTTTGGTGTATACCATTTAAATATTATAAAATGGACAATGTTATCACAAACATACTTCCACATTTGTTCCTACACTATACGCAGAATGCACACCAGTAGCTTATAGATAACTAACGACATGGTATTATGGAAAACAGGTGCATGCACGAAAGAACACAGTCATGAAAAGAGAGATGCAAACTTACAAAACACTTTTGAGAAGTCATTATACTGCTTTGCAATCTTTTCTTTCTGTAAAGTAAATTTCGTCTTCCACGGTGTAAGAGTCCCTGGACTACAATTTCGAATCTCCGTTCCTTCTTTATATAAAAATTATATGTTGATCTATTTTGGTTTTGCATTTTTATCTGAAGTGGTATGATTTCTTGTAACTGAAATGAGTAACTGAAGAGGAATTTAAAACTTGTAATTATATATTTACGTTACCTCAAATTAATTAAAGCACGTACTAGTGAAGTAAACAGAAACCTTTTAAGGTTAGAGAAGGAAAATTTATTATTCGGGATTTTCCCTCTGTCATCGGTAATAACAGGAACTCAAATTATGCTTTGGAAATGCAGTGAAAGAAGATGATGCAATGACGGCGCTGTATTTGAAATCTGTTTTTGGAGGTTATGTTATTCTCAAGAACAAAATGTTATCTTGATGGAACGCCAGTTTAAACAGATATATTCAAAATGACTTAATTACGTTGTTACTGAACTGTAGGTTGGTAAACTAATATCATGGTAGGGGTTTTCCTTTTTCTAGGTTGTTTTCTGCAATGAAAGGAACATAACCGCATCTTCTTGCACTGTTTACTCTCTTCTTCTCTATCGTGTGAAGGTCTTTTTGGCTCAAACAACAGAATGTGAACAGAAATGATTGTAATTCTTTGCTGCTGTGGAACATGGCATTGATTCTAATCCCAACAGACCTTTAAAACTTGAAAACAGTATTTTACACACTTTTGCAGCGGACAAACATTTGGTTATTTTCCTGCATAAATTAGTCTTCTCTGTGTACATTTATTATGTTTCTACTTTGAAAGTCCTTCAGTGGCTGCCCTGTTCAGTTGCCAATGCGCCATATTGATATGGTTTGAGATGTTTCCTAAGGTTAGAGAGAGGAGTTTCATAATAATTTGCCTCCTTGCAATAAATAATTTTAAAAGTAGAAAAAAAAAGTGGTTAGAAACATAGGCCGTACCTCTTCATAGTTTCCACACCATTCAGACATTTGACGCGCGAAATCTGTGTTCAGCGTTAGAGCAAACGTACCTTGAGTAAAGACGTTTTGTGATGGCTTGAAGGAGAACTAGATTTATCAGATTATCATAAACTGAACGTTTTTAGCATGTTTAGCACTATTGTAACCAGGAGTTTTAATACGTTTGTAATGGTCACGAGGACGCTTTAAGACGTGTTTTGCTGCTAAATCTTTGGACTGAAGTTTACAGCTATTCATTCTATTGTTTAAAGTTTATTTTACTATTGTAGTTTATATTCTTTTGTTCACTGCTGTTTATATGTAAAATAGCATGGATTACAAAAGTAATTGGATTAAAGGGAAGACTGAAGTTAAAATGAATCCAATGCCTTTAAATGATCGAAGTGGTACCTCAAACTGGCCAAACAAATGACTATCAAAAATATCACGAAAACAGAATTTATACACACGAAACAATGTCGAACCAAGGCGACAATCGAATTGAATGGAACGAATTACGAAAGGGTCGAGGTTCCAGGAGTTGGTGCACTTGTATGACGTCTCCGTTATAATTCTGTGTTACTGGCTACTGTTTTCTCCAGCCCTATCCTTAGGTCAGGTTCAAACTTTCTTAGTGATCAGTTTTCGCACTCTAGAATGAATTGGTTAGATATGTACATATTAAAACTTCAACGCCGGTGGCTTTGATTTTTTAAAAAGTCTATTTATTTCAAATTTTTCTGAAGTGGATCCCATTCAAAATTATTCATCCTTGAATGTGCAGTACTTGTTAGCTGGATTTGTAAATGTCAGGCCAGCTTTTGCGCTGAGCAACTCCAATTGTTGATATTATAAGTACCCCAAATTGTCTGTTCTCTACTTAATTCTATATGGAATTCAATTCAATCTCGTGAAACGAAAAAACCTGACGTCACGTGTTACAAAGCTTGTTGTGTCTTCACGGTAGCTGCGTCACATTCCATACCTTTAATTATATATTTATAAAAAATTAGCCATGTGGAAAACGAAAACAAAGTAGCGATTTTGTTTCTTTATTTACCAATATTGATATTAATTGAAGCCAATATACTTCTTTATCTGGGATCATGCCGGCTTCTTACGACCTACAAAGCGGATACAAGTTACTAAAAATAGACCACACTCTGTGTTTTGCCGGCCGGAATCTCTCCGGCACAGTGAAGATGGCTTTTGCCGTATTATGCTACAGTTCTACTGCCTAGTACGATAACTGATGCCTCTGCTAAAACTATTTCACTGAATATTCCAAAACTTTCACCTTCAGTTAGCTTGTTTTCGGCGGTATGACATAAAAGCATGCAGTTTTCAAATATTTTAAGCAACATGAGAAAAGTCAAGCTAATCAATTACTTGCAATTTAGCGACAAATGAAATACGGAAAAATGGCAAATTGGAACAGGCTTGTAATTATGTTTGTCCAGAAAGTCAAAGCAGGGTAGCCACCCAGTGATATAGATGAAACTGCACATTTCGCGTGTGTTCCTGGTGTGCTCGTCACTTTCCATTTGTAAGCGAAGAACTGCAACCGGAGATCAGGCCAAATAAGGAAAAGCCATCCGACCAAGGAAAAAATACTCGAAGCCGCCAAATTTTGTGTGTTGCCATTTTACATTCAGACGGAAATTAATCTAAGAACTTGTTCACAACGGATTCAAAAGTGCATCTGCTGAAATACAGTGTTTATTGCTGCAGACATGTATGTTCCTGGCATCGAGAAATGGTGGAAGTTCTACTTCGTTGTACGAGCCAAAGATTGAAGATCGTAAATAGTTTATTAAGTAATAACTCTCCAATCGCCCTTCGATCCATACCTGGCTCTGGACCCGGTCTCGAGTCTGATATCACTCAAAAACATGTAGCGACCGATATATTTAATTTTGCCAATTCCAAAGAGCCTCCAGTTGCTTAGTATTAATCTTTAGCAATTTGTAAACTACACAGATAGCTAGATTCATTTTGAAGACAAGCTACAAGACCAGCTGGGAGCTGGTCCCACCGGGGTCAGAGATTTTTTCTCTTTCTCCGTGTGGGGCCCATTTCCTTTCTAGGGCTATCGCTCAGAAGGAA
>JANSTR010153397.1:0-10659 GCA_025434805.1 Antipathozoanthus remengesaui
AGTCTATATTTGCAATGCAAATTCAAACGGTCAAAACAATATGAAAGGAGATCTGGGACCGACCTCCTTTGAGAGTAGGGAAACTTCAGTAGTGCTAACCGCACGAAGGAAGTGCCCGCGAACTTCGTAGCCGAGCCTCCAACTCAGTGCACAGGCAGCCCAAGCTGACAGTCAGTGTATTCAGATGGCGTCGATTTTATAAGACTTTTTAAATTTGTATGGGAATAAATACAGTATACATGTATGAATGACACAAATTTCCTTACCTAGATTGTTGTTTGCTTGTTTTTTGGTACATTTTAGGGATATTAGAATTAGAGGCGATTTAAAGGTGATTTTCTTTTCAGAGTTGTCCGTGGCCCTCAGGCCCCGTCACCAATTGAAAATCACCTCATGGCTCTGACTGTACCAGCAAGACACAAGCAATCAACAACTTGGGTAAAGAAACTTCATATGTGCCATTTGCACCAAATGTAAAGCATTTCAAGAACCGAGAAGTTTTTCAAACACTTATCAAATAGTCTCTATCAGAACTGATTGAGCGATCCAGAAACGAAAATAGGACTGGGTCTGTCCACCCAACTGGTCCCAGAAAGCAGTGCTCAACTGAGTGTTTCCGACAATCCATCATTAAGTGACTCTTCTGAACGTTATCAGTGTTCATTTTACACATCAAGTGTGACTTTATTTTATCCAAGAAACAATGGCGATCAATAGGAAAACACATCGTCTGAATCACAGTTCGTTGATCTAAAATTAGTACTTGAAGCGCGTTGCTTTCTGGAACCGTTCGGGATGGACAGTCCTATTTTCATTCCTGCATGGATTGGTTAATTTGGGTTGCCTGTGATTATTCCTGGTCTCTTGCCAATTTTTAAATATTGCTCATGATGTTATCACTGGAAGGTAACTTAAGTGTGCACCTCCTTCGGAACTGCGCCGAGCATTTTATGCCGTTTTTAAGAACGTTATAAATTAAAATAATTAATTTAAGTTTCAAAACACACAGGCAGCCCAGGCTTACAGATTTTATTTTGTGGATGTGGTCGTATTTATAAATAAATTGTAATATCTAATATTATCACATTTGGTTTTCTTTCTATGTTTTTTTTTTTCCAATTTTCACGCTGGCTTTACTCTATCAGTTCATCACCTCTTTCTGTTTACACACTGAATGATGACTGAAGTCTAGTTATCAAATTAAGAACAGCGTTCTCGATCTATGAGGCTTGCTGCAGTACAGTTCAAAGTTACTCCTGATTTTGTAAGTTTCACAATTCTTCTTTGTAACAAGATATGAATTTGTCTTGAGCCAACATGTGGCGTCAACACAACTTCAGGCCAACAGAACTTTCGCGAACAATTTGTGTTCCGAAACTGCACATATACTCTCACAAATTATCCCACCGCTGCCACCAGTATCACAGTCGCTATGCTGACTGAACAACTAACTGAAAGTGAAAGTCAACAAGTCCAGCTCGAGTCAACATGTGACAGCCTTGAAGTCCCGCTCGCTAAACTTCAACAACCCGGATCGCTGTCCACCCCGAGGTGATTCAACCTCGGCCCAGTCCTCCAAGTTCAATACGTCACATATGTTTATTGTTCCAGGTTATTTCGGTTTATTGATGTGGCTCCCAAACAGACTTTGTTACTATATTACAGTATTAGGTATTACTTTTTTTGTATTTTTCCTGGTCTGCCGCTGTAGTCTGCATTTTGTAGTCTGCACTGAAATTTTGTCGTCTGCATTTTATAGTCTGCACTTCGTCGTCTGCATTTTGTCGTCGGTCTGCACTTTCACTTTGACTTTGTGGTCTGCAAGACTGCATATATAAACTGTTTTTGCGGCTGCCGCCGCGGCGCCATTGAACTTGAATGAATTTCCGTTGAATGTAAATGAAGTTCCCAACATTGAATCTTGCCTCACACGGCCTACCATAACCGCTCAATGACAATAGTATTACAGTATATATGCATTTCTAATTCTTTGGATTGTTAAGAGATCTTCATTCAGTTGTGCAGTACAGTGATTCCGTCTCGTCCGCCATCTTGTCAGATCAGAAAATACCAGCACTGCATTGTGGGGGATTCCAGTCCCTCGCGGTATCACGACCCCCAGCAGCGCCCTACTCTTTCTCTTCCCTCGTGTTCAACCATGAAAGTTCGTGGCGAGGTAAAGTTGCTTTTGAAATATTATGACTTTTGAAATTAAACCGAGAGTATGATCTAATAAAACTGAACATGTTGATATCTTTGAAACGTTAATGCAGTTTTTTGGGCGTTGTATTCTCAGTTAGTTTTCCGAATGAGTCAGATTCATTGTGTACAGACAGTGAATTAGTGATTTTCTCTTGACGCCATTTTGTACTGGCAATCACAGAAAGGCCGTTCTTTTAATGTCTTTGTAGCCATCTAAGACATTCCTTGTTGTGTGTTAATATTTTATGGGAAGTCAATCTTTCAGTAGTATTGGTAAAATGGTAGATAGTCTCCTGAGCTAGCATATTATAAACATAGCTGAATGCTGCACTCCAGACTGGAGTCGAACTGGTGAGCCACAATTTTGATAATTCTTATATTCGTTGGTACCCATTAGTGATGTCGGCTAACGTTGTTTTTAGTTGAGGAAATCGTGTTTGTCTTGTTTTATGAATACTATGCTTTAATAATACAACGTGAAGTGTGAACGTAAACAGATTTTGATATATATGTTGCCTATTGCCATTGGCAATATTGAAAGGAAACGGCCAACGATTAAAATAATGCTCTTGCTAGGACAGTTTTGTATTTCTGTCCCTCCCTGTATCAGTTTTTACTTGTGCAGTCATCATATTTTAAATAGTATATAATGCCATATGGCATGGTATAATGCATGGTATAATGCCATATGGCATGGTATAAAGTTGCACACCTCATTTTCTGTGAACTTTTCACTACCTTTAAAATTAATTGGTAGCATATGCTTTATTGGTATTATAAGGTGATCATAAATCAAATTAGTCTTTAAAACACTGTACCCATCTCACACAGCTACATTTTGTGTTTATTATAGCTCAAAGAATTTGAGATCATTGGCCGTTGCTTGCCTTCACAAAAATGCCAAGTACCTCCTCTGTATAAGATGCGCATTTTTGCCCCAGACGATGTTGTTGCTAGGTCTAAGTTCTGGTACTTCACTGCAAAGTTGAAGAAAGTCAAGAAGTCACATGGAGAGGTTGTCTCTTGTCGTGAGGTAGGTTGTATATTATAGATATCTCAGCTGTCATAATACTGGTACATACATACAACACTTTGGCTAATTCTATATATAATACGTATGATAAAATCAACCAAGGGTTGATGAAAACAATTTTCCATGCCATATATTTGGAAGAAATCTGGCGTTTTGAGTGCAAGCCCTTTGTCAGAGCATCAGGGGGCTTGTGCTCAAAACGTCAGCTTTCTTCCAAATTTACGGCGTGGAAAATTGTTTTCGTCAACCTTCAGTTGATTTTATCATACGTTTCACACATTAGATTGCTGAGAATTTACATTCCACTTGGAGACTTTTTGTCCCGCTGGTTTGTACAGGAATCCTGTTGGTGCAAAACAATTTAGACAGGGGCAGCAATGGGAAATATCCCATGGGAAATATCTCAAACACATAGGATACAGGGTCGGACATGCAGGACAGGCCAATTCTACCTTGTTACCAGTGCCTTCAGGCTTACATGAGATAGCAGCGCATGCGTCAACCCAGTGTATTGCTTGTTGTCAACCAGCGCGGACGTGTTCGAGCACAAAATTCACAAAATGGACTTGGTTTTGTATTCATGTGAGAAAAATTTGCTTACTGACACTACATTGGAACAAGCTAAAGCTAAAGATGAAAGAGAAGCCAAGATGCCGAAGGACAAATTTTCCAAAAGCAGGTCGTTGAGCGAAATTCAGTCCAAAAGTTCTGGTTCTCTTGCCCACGTGGAGACTCGAGGCGTGAAAAAGTCCATTGATTCAATGGCTCATTGGCAAAGTTTACCAGTCTTGCAGGGAAACCAGGATTGTGGTCTGCACGAAGATCACAAAGTGCTAAGCTGTGTTACAGTATTTAATTAAATAGATTCATTGTTGTTAGAACCTGAAAAATGACCTAAATTAATGTAAGAAGTAAACAATCCAGCACATTAAAGCTTAAATCGAATTATAAAGATATTGCTACCATCAACGTTATACTTTTGTCAAAACAAGTTATGGGTTTTTTGTCCACTATAATGAACTGAAAATGTAGACAGTATTGTTATTTAAGTACCTTGGGGCTGAGTTCAAATACTCGTTCGATTTTATAAATCTGTTGATTTCTAGGTTACTAGTTTACTGTTAAATCCAAAGACATGTCATCTGTCATGATTACTGTAACAAGTTCCAGTCGGTGTTTTCCAGTTTCAATTTGTTGTTTATTGAATTCACCTCAACCAGAAAATCTTGTATCATAGCAATGTTGACCTTCTACCATCTGGCTACTGTATGCATGTCATATATACTAGGGACTGTCAATGACAACTTAAAAACGACCATTAAAATAATATGTAAAACAATATGTGCTATATTTTGACAGCATGATTTTTATAGCTCATAGATTGAAAGAAAGCAACCCCACAAAGTACTGTCCCAGTCCCCTGCAAACCATCCCTTACTGTGACACCTGAGAGGCCTTGCAATGTGGGGCAAGTCTTAATCCTATCTGAATAAAACATTGCAAACTCATTTTTCATGGGTATAGGGGCATTTTGGTGGTACCAGAAAACCTGCTACCCCCCCCCCAACATAATTAATCATCCCTCATCTGATCAGTATCCCTGAAGACATCAGTTTAAACGATTTCAAAATTCTAAAACATAAAATTATTGGGACAAAGAAGGAATGATTATTATTGCATCTATGAGACCACTCCAACAAATCCAATCTACACTCATCTCTCATCTTTCTTTTAAAATCTCCAAAATGTAGCCCAAGGGTACACTGACCTAACATCTTGTTGTTAGATTTTTGGCTTTGCTGTATCTGGGAAAAGTGTTTTCATCTCACACCAAGTCGTATTTAATTATTTCAATGTTTGCTCTTAGAAATAATATGAATGACCGTTTCGACACAAAAAGAGAAAACAAAATGGTTATGGACTTCAGCCCTTGTTATAATCAAAGCAATCAAAATTTATTGTATTTCAACACATATAAATTCTTGCAAATTTCGCAAAATAAAATCAAGTAAAGTAGTTGCATGTAGTTGTTTTGTGAAAAACAACTCATCAGCAATCAAAGCTGTCTGTTTCGGCTAACCAATGAGAGTGCTTTCTTTGACAACCAATTCTCTTAATAACCAATTAGACTTCATTGAAATCAAGCCAGCTGTCACTATAATTCAAATCGGCGACCACATATGCAAATTTACATCATATTGCAACATGGATCTGGATTTATATAGTTGCCCTTTCAAACACAATCCATCGCCAGTCACAACGAATTTCATGTTTTTGGCTTTTCCTGGAACATTCCTCTGTCAGCAACTGCAAAATCATTATCCATTATATTCATTCTTTAGATGTTGGCACACTAATAAACATGGGCAAACAACAAGCTATTATCAAATCACAGTACTCAATACCAACTGCATTAATTTGGTTACATCTACCGTGACAAAATAAATCTAGAAGTTAAATCCAAGGGAGTTTGAGCAATATTGAGACCACTTGAGATTTTGTGTTAAATATCCAAACAGTATTTGGGGAAATCATTCATGTTAATCAGACACCAAAAGAACGATCGTTGGCAATTCATCGTGGTGAAATAAAATGCCGATTCTGATCTGGCTTGTCTTGCCACACAAAATGAAATGACATTTAAACTTTCCACTTACAAAACAAGTTAAATTTTGATTACCGCACTACGGATTTTTAAACTTGTGTGTAATATGAAACACAAAAAGACTGTTACTCGATTTATTTCAAAAGACTTTAATCATTTATATGCAGTACCATATGCATGAGTCGATGCCCAATTTGACATTCAAAGCTTTCAAAACTCAGAGAAATTTTGTTCATCTATCAGCACAATTAATGATGTAAACTGTGTTATTAACAGACAAATAAAAGACTTTGTCAACTTACATTTTATTATTTTACAAAGTGCAAGTTGTAAAAACAATCCTGCCTTTACAGCATCAGTAGCCAACATCACGCGCGGGACTTTCTAATTAACACAGAACGTCCCACGCCCATTGGGACCCATGGCTGCAATTCTTTGGTCATGCTCCCATGGTCCCACACCTGCAATCCTTTGGTCCCGTGCCCACAGTCCCGTGATACCGCATGTACCCTTTCCCACAAACAACACTGTATTTACATCACAAAAGCTGGTTCCATGGTTTCCTTGCCATGTTCTTTGTTCACAAACAAGTTGTGCAACTTGGCAATTTGTCCTCTAAAAGTTTCCCGATTGTTGTTGTTTCTTGAAATAATTGGTATTATATTGTGGGATAATTCATGGGACAATGGGACTTTATAAAAATCCCATTGTTCTGTGCAGATTTTTCACTGGTTACTATGGGATCAGAAATTTACAAAACTGATGGAATACAGGACAATTGGACAGCGACTTTGTCCCATGTGACCGACCCATGTGTGGGTTAAATTATCATTTGATGGTACTGTACAAACTGCATTTCATAAACTTATGTGGGTGTACAAACACAATTATTCAAAGTAACAAAATCAATACCTTTCCAGCCCTGATTTTTTTAGATGATTTGCACTTTTCAACATCCTCAAAAGCATTTAATGCCTTCAAAAGCTTGACAGCAGCACTCGTCTTCTGGGTAGACTCAATGCTCTCATTCACAACAAGAGGGACTTCAGGAAGTTGCTCCACTCTGTGTCCTCGTGCCATGTTGAGAGTGGGTAAAGCAGTTGCTGCAAGGGCAGAAGTCACAGCATAACGGCGTTGGTTTTGATTAATCTTGTGATGCCAGCGCCGCCAAGTCTTAGTTGGGGCAAACATACGTCCACCTCTGCACATCTGATTATTTTGTTAGGAAGAAACAGGGCAAACATACATTGGCAATAAGAAATTCCAAAGTTAGTAATTTCAATTTTTTTTGTCAAGGTGGCTAAAATGCAAATTTTTGCGGCTCTCAGCCAGGTATGTTTGGCTTGTAATGAATTGCAAAGTTTTAACATGATAGACATACTTGACGCACCATTTGATCGTTATCTTTTATTTATATGGTGGCTCTGAAAAGAGCCGTTTGTTTTGATGTCTCTGTGGCGGGATAAGTGAGTGAATGAATTTCCTCATAGGTACAGTTCATTCTTTGAATTAGTGCATTGAAGCAAAGTTTGGTTCTCTGCTTATAGCTGAAACTTTTCTGATTTTTTTCGTTGACTGCAGAACCAAATTAGCATCGTCCAAAATCGGAGAGATCGGCTTATAGGTGAATAACTATGGTACATTAAACTGAAAGTGGCCAACTAGAAAACATGAAACCAACTTTCACTGGTCTAAATGAGAAACCCAGAAATCAGAACAAATTGGTTGATTGCTCCTGTACTCCTCAAGGCATAAAATCTACATTGATGGACTGATATTGAATATAAATTCATTTTCTTGACTTTTTCAATGTAAGTGACCTGAGGTCAGACCGATTCCTTCTGTATATCTGCAGTTAATAATAAAAGATGTCATTCATGATCAATTACACATCAGAAGATTAATTTTAGTCCATCTTTGAAATGATCTTGCAGCTAACTTTCAAATTAAGAAATTAATGTTCTCACAAAATGTACAATGCTGCACACAAACACATCCACAAAAACTACAAATTTCTGCTGTCTTCATGTCAAGAAAGAAGACAATTTGTGTTTTATTATCACCACAAATACTGTAATGCAATGAACAAGATTAAAAGCAAATTATTTTCCATCAAAAATACATTATGGTAACTGAAATCAGATGCAAATTGTCCAGGCCATGGCTACTGTATGTGTGGTGTGTACACAAGTTATAAGAATAATTATGGCTCATATTTGTAGAAGCAAGAATTTTATTATTTTGCATTTTTTCCCCAACCGACTGACTGTTTTGAATTTCCAAAAAATTCTGTTCTGCAAAAAATAAACTTGGTGTGGCCTTATCAAGAAGTGAGGAGATCTGGAACTAGATGCACTGGACTAGACAAAATAGTTTACAGCCAATTCTTAGCTTTTTCACACACAGTTACACTGTAAGGAGCTTGGCAAGGTTATGAGTGTCCAAAATGATCCTACAATACCAGCCTACAAGGTATATCACATTTTGCAAGTATTCCAAAGTATAATTTCTTACTTGTATTGCTAGTAGAATACTGGGGAGTTCAGCAACTACTGTAGGATAACATCAGTGAGAATGGCTGCTGATAATACATTGTGTTGATAATACTGTACATTGTATCCTGTTTTTATCTTCTTGGTCCTTTAATTTTCTTATATATTTGTTATGACGGTATGTGAATGGAAAAAAGCTCACTGAAAATAGACCACATTCTGGTGTTTATGTATTAGATCCAACATGTGGTTATTGTATTCTGTAATTAAGTCCATTGGGTTTTTTTTTCATTCCCATAGACATTGCAATCCTTGTTGCCTAAACTCTAGTTTTCACAAGAGTATAAATGAGTATATTTAAGTGAAGGGATAACCATTAAGGTTAAATTTATTGGGTTATTTCTACAGCACTGTAATTTATCCATTAAACTACTTTATCTATAAATGAGTATACTCTGCTGCTCTCTCCAGAATGTTTGAACTGATGTTCGTATATATGGGTTTGGGATTGCAAGATTTCTTGTTCGAAAAGGATTTGATACAGTGGCAGAGGGAGAGCAGTAGACTGCAAACAGCCTCTTTCTCTTCTCTTACTCAGAATCTGTCACACAAAATGAAACTCAAAAGGCAAAGAAGCAAGTTACTCTGTGAATGACTGCTGGTGCGGGTGTGAGAGGAAAAAAAGATACTGCAGTGGTTCCTTTAAAAAAATTTCCTAGGCAAGCTGGTGACTAGAAATTCCTATTGGCCGGTTTGATAATAGAGTGACATCACCTATCAATATCTTTTCACATCCTCGGGAAATGTGCCAGAAGCAACGGCTGTAGGATGACAGGCACAAAGTTAAAATTTTTTATCTTCCACAAAGATGTTTGTCTTCGCATGCCGTGTTTTCTGTTATGATTGTATATTTTGGCAATTACTTGAATGCGAACATTCCTACTTTAAGTTTAAACGATTTGAACTGATGTGTCAGTGCTGCTCTCACAATATTTTTTTAAGGCTGTTGTGGTTGTGTGTAAATCAACTCCACTGCAAAGGGTAGCTTGGTATGTACAAGAAGAGTTTCTAGATAAGTAGATTTACTTACACTATTTCTGTCGTTGTATAAAATCTTTGGCATTTTATATACATTAGCCTTTAGCTGCTGACGAATAAAATTATTTGAACTGTACACAAGTTGTACCTCACAAGTTTTACAGTCTGTAGTTGTTTTAAAATAGTAGTTTAAATTATTTCTGCCACAAGCCCTGAAGTTATTTTTCATTATTTGTTCCTCAATCTATTGGTCAGTCACCAACAAATTTCAATTTATCGAACACTGAAGAGGCAACATATTGTTGTGAAATATATTTGTTGTTTACAAACAAATACTCATTTGGAAAGAAAAACAAACACACACAATCACAATTTGCCTTCAGTTGTAATGTTCTTGGTGATACAAGTTTAAAATAATTTACTGCCGGTCAGTGTGGCTGTTTGAATTTTAATATTATTTATGTTGCATGGCAGCTAAAATATATTTTATAGCTCGGGTGAAACCAAGTTGTTTACAGAGTTCACATTTCAAGTGGACAGAGCTGTGAGTGAAGTTCTTGACACTTCCAGAGATATTTTTTGAAGTAACCACTGCAGTCTCTTTCGTTCCTTCTACACCCACACCTACAATTCTCGTGGCGCACAGTCTTTCAGTGAGTAACTTGCTTTTTGCTGCTCAATCTTCATTTCACTCGACGGATTCTGAGGAAATGAAAGAGGCTGCTTGCAGTCTATGCAAGCAGGGGTTAAATCTTTGTGAATGGACCATAAGTACAGTACTGAAAAAGTTTAGAGAAATCAGGCAAGACATTTCAGTCATGTACAAAATTTTAAAATGTATCTTCATTTATATAATGAATAAAACTTGAAAAGTTGTTCAAATTGTTGAAAAGATACATTGCCAAATGCACCCTGGCCAGATCTGTGGGTTCCACCACCTCGCACACGTGGAATCCTTGCGACAGCACGACCAGTGCCCCACGACTCTGCTGATGTCTGATGGCCAGCCTGTCTGCTCACAGCATAGGGTTGACGTTTGTTTTTCGACATCTCTGAATGAACAAACTGAACAACATCTTGCCGGATAGGTGCAAGGAAGACTCTTGGCATGGTGACATTCCCTGCCACTTCACCGTCTCCATTAAACACTGAAACTAATGGGCGTGCAGCTGCTGCCTACAAATGACAAACTTATTATTTAGATCTCGTAGTACTTACAGTATTTCACAAGTGAACATTTTTTAATCCTATCTGGACCGGGCTGTCTCAGCTGGGAAGAAGAAGAATCC
>JANSTR010153408.1:0-10658 GCA_025434805.1 Antipathozoanthus remengesaui
TGCAGCGGTTGTAGTGGTGGCGTTACTTCATTATTTGGCAGATTATCCAAAGTTTACTGGTTCTTGTCATCACCGAGAAACAGAAAGGACGCCACAGAAAGGACGTTGCTGCATTTGCGGAGTTGTTGAACGGAAGACATATTATGGTAGCTATTTTGAACACTTCATAAAATGTTAGCGGTTAGCTGCAGTACTGTTTATGCCGGGACTGCTTTTTTGTGAAAAACAAGTTAATTTATTTGTAATTTTAATTTGCATGAAAGTAGAAAGTTTATTGTTTCAACAAACCTACAAATACACCTACAGCCTACTGTGTTGCCTTTTTGGTTTGTTTTCTTGTGATGTTTCTATGATGTTGTCCAACTGTTTAGTCTGTATTTCTGCAAATCTTCTCTTTCTCTTTGCTTTGTCGTTGCTCATCTAGCTCAATTGCATTTTCCGAGCCTCTTCCGAAATTCTTGAACTTCGCCGAGTTTAGCGGCCATTATGTTTAAGACAAAAAAGGGACAATAATGTTGTTTCGCTTTCCAGCTGTGGTTTATCCACACAATAAACCACAGTTTTTTGACCAATCACAGTGCGCGTACTATTTTGGTTATTTTATAAAAATTAATAATCGAGGCTGATAATTATTGTACTGCACTATAATGATTTTCTTTTGTTCAATATTCGAATAAAAGCGCCGCACACAGGGTGTGGCGTTCATTCGAGGGCGGCGTTTATTTCGAGGAAATACAATAGTTCTAATATTTCTGATAGCCGGATAATCAGAGATGCCAGAGATAAAGTAATTGTAAGTGTGAGAGAGAGTGCCTTGTCTGTTACTGTGTAGTGGCCGTTAATCTCGAAACGTCAGCTGAAACTTTCCAGTAGAAAAGTTGATCAGTTTTGTTTCTTTCTATGTCCTGTTTGTAACTCCATTGACAATCTTACCTAACAAGTGATACGAAAGAATCTGCTACCTTTTGCTTTAGCGAAGAGCGAGCGCTCGAAACGTCAAATATAACTTTTCACCCTCACGACAAAATAAACAACATCTGAACTTTTAGATTATGACTTATTCCATCATTCACTCGCCGATATAGAAAACCTAGTTGTATCAGGAATTAGCCTGCAAACGTCTTTCCACGGAATGTCAGATTTCCTACGTACGTTCTTTTCACTTCTCTTTCTTGGTGACGGCATTTATGCAGCACATGATTAGAGGAAGTTGGCTAAATAAAACTTTCTTTAGAAGAATTCAGAAATTTCACTAGAACATTAGAAGACTAATTAGCAGAATTGCAGATTATGTCCGGTTGTGCTGTTTCCTTTTCTCCAATTAAGCTGCAATTCTGTATGGTTTTCTCATTGTGGGAACTCTAGTTTTTAAGTAATTTACACATGACTATATTTACGTGTTCAGTGTTGGAACAATTAGTCCAGCCACTAGTCAGTTCGATAAAGAAACGGATCTAACCAATAAACAAATCCAACAGTTATTCCACAGTTGCCATACAACGTGCAAGCTCTACTTGTTCCCTTGTTCCAAACTCATATTTCCTTAAGCTCGGCTGATTTCCGATATTCCATCTGATTGGTCATTGCACGGGCGGTGGGCTACTTTGATGATCTACAATACAATACTTTTGTGGAAATGATTTTAAGACAGAGCGTCGCAGAAACCATCGTCATATTGATCAATGAGCATTTGATCATAAGCTCATTCATCTTTTTAGCGCGTTTCTAGTGTTGTGGAAAAATTTACTGATACGCGATAGCAAATAACGTTAAGAATATATTTGAAGAACCAATTCAAGTCAATTATTACTGTTCTGAAGATAAAATTATTTATTTCCTGGAGCCTGTTTCATATGATATTCCATCCATTTTGATTGTTATCAGTGACGTCATCATGACGTCATATTCACTTATTATGTTAATACAATCTATTTCATTTGTAAGCATCTAACTTTGTGACGATTATCGTTTGAATTGCTTGAAATGCGGCAAAGCTGAGAAAATTCGCTTGTGTGACGTCATTATGACGTCATTATGACGTATATTGTCAAATAAAACACATTAACTAATTTGTTTTAAAAAAACTATATCTGTGCCAAGTTTCATTGTCATTTGTTGAAATGGGTGGAAGTCACAGGGCACTTTGTGCCCCCCCCCCTCCCGTGCAAAAACAACCTCAAAAAGCCCGTGTAAGATAGGGTTAACGTAGTGTTCTGTATAAACATCTGTTTTATGCATAATCACATCATTATTAGTTTGAAAGTCGTGACTATTATGAAGAGTTGGAGATGAATGAGCAGAGAATGCTCACAAATTTACTAGGATAGAAATGCGTTATATGCTAAGTGGCTGGCCACTTTACAAAATAACTTCGAAAGCAACTAAAAACGACGCCCCCACGATCACCAAAGTCGAAGGTCTGCTACACCATGTGGCTTACAACTAGGATAGTATAAATTGTTTCGCCATGTAGATAACTTGAGAAATAAGTTGCCTCTTAAAGCGTTTTAGCCATATATGTGGCCCAAAGTTTGTCTATCTTACAAAACTTACTAGAATCCATGCAACAAGTGTTTAATTAGCAATATAGTGGTCCTGCTAGTGCGGAAATTGACAATTTCTTAAATAGCGTTTGATTAGATCTTGAAGAAACCTTGGCCTTCATGCAAATCACTGTAATTTACTTAATAGAAATTTCCACAGAGCCATAAACTAAGAAATATTATTCATTACTTAATTCTCGAATTAGAAATAGTCGAGACTTTCCTTTAAATTAGCTAATTCGCTGTGAGTATTCTGCTAGTGTATGATAGTGTACAAGAAACAGGGCGCAATCCAGGTGGTTTTACCTGCGCATTATTGTGTTGTAGGATTGTAGTCAAACATAGATTGTATTAATTGTTTAAATTAAATAGGACTGTAAGATGAAGATATGAATGTTCTATACATATTTCAACAACAAATCGGTTTTCAAGAAACTGTTTCTGACAATGTACTTTCTAACAGCTTGTCTCCTCTCCAAACAGAGATAAATGACTGTTTACCAAATCCTTGTCAGAACGGAGGAAGCTGCACTGATGAAGTAATTGGTTACAGCTGTTTGTGTATTATTAAAGGTTTCAACGGTACCAACTGTGAAAATGGTAAATCTTTGTGATGTTGAATTTCTTATTCGCAACAGATCCTGAAACTACTTACAGTCAGTCTAAATACTTAATGTTCACGAGAGTAGCTATTGATTCCTTTCTATTCAAGATTGTCATTTCTTCGTTAATATAATTACAAATAAAATTTTTAGAGATTTTTCACAATTTGCTTGAAAAAAATGGGCTAAATGCATACCATAACAGCCTTGTTAACTACATTAAGGAAGCTAGACAATTACCAATACCAATCCTATTATAACAAATTTAGTTTGGAAGTAATTCTGGTAATTTTTACGAGAGTGCTACAAGTCGACCATCCGTCGCTCCGCTCAAGTGCTTCAAACTCACTGGCCGAAAGCTGTTTTAATTTTGAATAATCACCCACATTGCTGAATTATGTGAGTCGAGTTGTAGCCGTAGGTATGGTAGTTGTAGGCACAAACGAATCCCATATGACGTCGTATTTCGGCGAAGCGGGAAATTTATATGAAAGTAATGCTGCCATGTGTTGGGATGTAGCTGAACCGTCGAGTGAAATTTGTGAGCTTTCAGATAGTTCAAATAAAACTGACCCAAAATCTCTAAATAGTACTACGCATGGGTGGACAAGTTCGCTCTTGTTGCTGCCAAAATTGTAGTATTCCCCCCACCGCTGACAATATAACTGGCCGCCATCTTGGATTTGTGTGTACTTACAACTACCATGCTACCTTTCGGTCCATGTGGTGTTAACAACCAGAAACGACGATATTCTTTTTAGATGATTGGCATTAGATTGTGTTTCATCTAATCAGATTGAAAATTTTGATTTTGTCCGGGTGAAGAATTTAGAATTTTTTCAACGGGACCAATGAGATTTAATAAACAAGAACACCGAATTATCTCAATGTAATTTGCAATGTCAGTTGCTTCGTATGAATTCCAAATAAAAACAATGCTTGTTACTTAAACTTAAAAATATCTTTTTGCCTCAAAATCCCTAATTATTCTTTAGCGAGATTAAAGAATTTTCGTTTCAAAGTCCTGAATGCGGAGTAGCAAGTTTACTTACAATTCAAATCATGTGTATAAATAGGTAATAGAAAATCTTTAAATTCTTAGGAAATTTGAAGAGTGGGGGTTGAAAGGACCCCTTGCCTGTTTAAAGGTTAACCTGTGTCATATATCTAGTCTTAATAATTTTCACAGTTTTTCACCTTTTTCAGATGGGTTAACACAGTATTTCACTTTTGACTAGATATCTAGATGATTAAACCGCCTTAAACGGTCAAGCCTGTTGGCCAAGCCTATGTGGTTCGTTAACAACCCCACCATGATTTTCAATTAAGACTGATCATGTGGCCATCTGATTGTTGTCATGGTTACCAGAACGGATAAAGACCGCCATATTGTTATTGTTTTTGCAAAATTACAAGAACGTGCAAAACAGCAAAAATATTCTTGATTTTTTATACTTCAGCTGCAAAATATATATATGCAACGTTCGGTAATAGCTTCATATAAATAATAAATAAATAAAATACATTTTTCAAAAACTAAAAAATTCCCGTTTTTATGGCTTCTTCTCATGACCCAAAAGGGGTAACAAATTCATTTAAACACGTCAAAATAAGTGTTTATGAATATGTAACAGCATCATATCCCTAGAAAAATCGCCAGAACATTGAGGGGGCCTAACCGTTTAAGGGTTAATGGGAACTGGAATGAAATATTAATCTCAGGAATAAAACGTGAATTAACAAAAAACATTTCCTCTTGAAGAAAGTGAAAGGGAAACAATTTCTTGTCGAAATGTTTGGAAGATTACTTCCTTTCGTCTCTCCCATCTTTTTCTGCCCCTGCCTACCACAGTTTGCCCCTGATCTTCCCTACGGTGACTCCCACAGGTTTTCCATTGGCGAGAAGTTTTGTATATCATAAATTGCTCAATGTTGAGATCTATACAGAGTGTATCTAGTAACAAGGAATGACGTACGTTTTCCTTTAAATGAATTTCATGGAGGAACAAAGTGAATCTAGTAACAGGGAAGGACGTCTTCCTTTAAACGAATTTCACAGAGCAACAGAGTGTTTCTAGTAACAAGGAAGGACGTCTCCCTTTAAACGAATTTCATGGAGGAACAAAGTGTATCTAGTAGCAAGGAAGGGCATCTTCCTTTAAATGAATTCCACGGAGGAACAGAGTGTTTCTAGTAACAAGGAAGGACGTCTTCCTTGAAACGAATTTCAAGGAGGAAGAAAGTGTTTCTAGTAACAAGGAAGGACGTCTTCCTTTAAACAAATTTAGGATTTTCAAAGGGTTACTAAAAGGGTTCTATTTAACTCATTACAGATATTGATGAATGTGCTTCAAACCCATGTCAAAATGAAGGATCGTGCATCGATGGTGTGGACTCATACAACTGTACTTGTGTGACTGGGTTCAATGGCACCAACTGTGAAACGAGTAAGTATAGTTAACAGTTATTCTCTGAGACTAAGGTGAGAATAGTACGTTCCTAACATCGCAGATAATAATGAAGAAAGGCAGTCGGTGAGACATTTTCACAGTGTGGCATTCTACATCCAGCACAGCCCACTCATCTATAAACACAGTTTAAGCGATAGGCCGACAGTCCGCCTTAAAGAATGAATCGAAATAAAGGAGAATGGTGGAAAAGCCAGTATATTCGCCAATAATATGGGCATCCAGATGATTCTTCTAAAAGCTAGTACATTAACTTCTCTTTTCATTTGAAAAGAATTATACTCGTTCGCTGCTCTCAGTCGTGAAACATCATTTTAAAACTCAAAGAGAAATGGTCCGGCCAAATTGTAATTAATGTCCTGTGGTTGTATTTATATACTACAGTGAAATTTAAAATAAAATGTCGTTCAGTTCTGTTATACCTTTTCATTGAAGCTTGTGCATGAATAATAACCAAACTTTGTTTGCTAGTGAACGCGAGTTTCTCTTTGCCCGAAAAACAACACATACTGAGACTAAGCAGACTTTTTTCTACACAAGTATTAATTTTACAATTTCATAGCATGGTTTGTTTTCTACTACACTCTTTTTATTAAGAACAAAGGTAATAAGAACATTGAGGCTGAAATCGATAGAAAAATAAGAACGACATAAGAACAATCTGAAGCTGAATTTTTTTTTAAAATAAAAAAAATAAATAAATAAATAAATAAATAAAAGGAACGTGACAGCAACAAACAAGCATCAGACCGCAACGACAGTGTAATGATAACGATTCTTTTTTTCAAAATTCAGGGTCTTTCTTGTACATTCTTTGAAATATATACATCAATCAACTTCAATATCACACTTTTCATGTGTAAGCAGTAACAGATGTAGTATTAGAAATGAACTGCAAAAAGTCTTTGTCCATCACTATAGGATGTTTGAAAAGGTAATTACAGTATAGTACATAAGGAGTGGGCTAACTGCATCAGAGAACTTTGAAAATTTAAGGACCTTTAAGAAAAAAATAAGAACATTTTGAGCCTGAAATGGCCGAAAATATAAGAACATTGAGCCTGAGCTAAATTTTACTGGTGCTTAATAAAAAATGGAGTGTAAAAGAATTGAAATATTCGCTCTCATTTTCTATCGGAAGATCATTTGGCCTCCGGCCTCAAGCGCTATCAACGGATAGAAATTGCAAGCTCATATTGGTCATATTCTAATTGTTAAATATACATGCATAACTGAATCACTTGAAGAAATATTGCTTTAGTTATATCTTGGTAGCTTTTCAGACACGTAACTAGCGGGCCCTCTTGATAACAGTCTTGTTTGACTGACTGGGCCTGTTAAGCACCATGTCGAGACTCATTCCGACTCGTCCCTCCCCCCTGCTTTTTTTTTATTGTTCAGGACAGGACGAGGGTGTGAAACTGGGCCACACTGTTGAAATAAAGGTTTATCTATCTAGCGTGTCATTTTAGAGGCGCGGACATCAAAATAATCCTCAAAATATTCCTGAATTTTGCAGCACATTTCGAACTATTGACTCTGTATTTGCTCATTTCTTCACAGACATAAATGATTGCTCGCCAAATCCTTGCCTGAACGAAGGAACTTGCATTGATGGAGTGAACTCTTTCAACTGCTCGTGTCTCAAAGGATTTGACGGCATTAAGTGTGAAAATAGTAAGTTCTTGCGACTATTGATTGTTTGAAGTTGGTTTTAGTTGATTATTACTTTGTAAGAGTGAAACGTATTTGTAGTCTTGATGTGATATGATGGACAGCTCCAACACAGGAACGTAAGATATGACACAGAGAACGGGTTGCCTGTAATTCAATTTTAAATGTTGTATACAATTTAAACTCCTTTTTCTACTCAAAATAATCAATTGCTATATCGCTAGTAGTGCCTTTTAATTTTCAGCGACGGGAGATACCACGATGGAACTGCTGCATATCGACTACACTAAGGGGGGGAGTCCTAAAACTGACTTCAAATTTGACACTGCTTATAACTTTTACTTTGTAAGCAGTATACAAACACACAATTCCTGTTATAAAATGATCATTACAATTTTGAGGGTTATCTGATACACACGGAATGAGTCTTTTCCTTTAAAAGGACTTTTCCTTTAAAAGGACTTTTCCTTTAAGTTTAATCTTACACGGGTTTTTGAGGTTGTTTCTGCACCGGGGGGCACAAAGTGCTCGCCCCCTGTAACTTCCTCCCATTTAAACTAATGACAACGAAACTTGGCACAAATATAGTTTATTGCAAGACCAATTAGTCGATGTGCTTTGAATTGTTTAGAAATAAGTAACAGAAACTTCTGCTGTCATTGCCGACACTGAAATTTGGATAGAATCATACTCAGGTGCTCTTTTCAAAGTTTTTCGTGTCCAATATCACGTCAGCGCTTGTTACGTCATGATGACGTCATAAAATAAATTATGCATGAAATGACTGTTTGTGTCTCTAAAACTAAAAATATTATACATGTACACCAGAAAAACCGACGCCAGCATAAAAGATATATAAATAGGAATCAATTAATAAAAGTAGCTTAAACAAATCTGGTATCATGGCAACAGTGCGCAATTTGTTTTGAGCATGAAGTTCAATAAATTTTAGGAAAACTCGACGATTTTGGTGGCTTTTGCTATAATATTGCCAAAGTTACCATCTGAAATCTGTGCCCCCCCTCACCCCTTGTAAGGGTTACTAAAAGGGTTCTATTTAACTCGTTACAGATATTGATGAATGTGCTTCAAACCCATGTCAAAATGGAGGATCGTGCATCGATGGTGTGGAGTCATACAACTGTACTTGTGTGGCTGGGTTCAATGGCACCAACTGCGAAACCAGTAAGTATAGTTAACAGTTATTCTCTGAGATTAAAGTGAGGATAGTATATGCCCAACATCCTAGATAATAATGATTATGACAATTCAATGTTCCTTAGTTTCTGAGTTATTCTGCTTATTGCTCAATTTTTCAGTCCATATTTGAATTAAATGTATTCTGCTGATCAGTATCTTCTGAATACTCAGGAATCAGTCCACAGTGTACTACCATTCACTGACTCAGTGTTCTTTGTAATTTCGCTATTTAGTCTGGAAAAGGGGAATTTTAGGGCAATTTTGCTGCCATTTAAATTCTGCTTATGATTATGTTGAACTTTGAAAATGCTCAGATATTCGGAACACTGTGCTGCTATTACAAGACACTATGCATAACTGATTCAAACGCTTTGTATTCGCTCAACGTTTTCAGATATTGATGATTGCGATCCGGAGCCATGTAGGAATGGAGCAACCTGTACGGACTTGGTAAATGATTTCCATTGTGCTTGTACCGGTTGGTGGTCAGGAAAGATTTGTGATATGTATAAAGGTGAGTGGCTATTGCAAGTGTTTGTACGAACTATATGGACTTGGTGAATGAATTTTCACTGTTCTTGTACTGGTTGGTGGTCAGGAAAGATTCTGTGATATGTATAAATGTGAGTGGCCGTTTGTACAAACTCTACGAGCTTGGTGAATAATTTCTATCGTTCTTGTACTATCTGACCAGTGGTCAGGAAAGATCTGTGATATCTGTAAAGGCGAGTGGCTGTTTGTACGAAGTGTACGGACTTGGTGAATGATTTCCATTGTTCTTATACGTACTGGTTGGTGGTCAGGAAAGATTCTGTGATATGTGTAAAGTTGATTAGGAGGGAGGTATGGGGTCCGTGAACAAAACTGTTTTGTATCTACCGAGCGAAGCGACTCGACAGCACTTACTGATTCTTTAATCTCACTTTTTTGTTATCTATATTATATACGCAAGTAAACGTGAACTGTTTGTGTTGTTTTCGCGTTCGCTACGCGTTCGGCTACGCGTTCGCTACGCGTTGTTGCTTATGGTTACAACTTTGGTTTTCCTTAGGCCAGATAAAAAGAAATATTAGTTTCTCGTCCGGCTTTGTCAAAAGAAAATGTGGCGGGAGAGTTGTGTTATTTTTTATTTTACTTAGGATAATCTCCAAGCCATTTATAGCTACATTGTGGTTACTAAGGTGCAAAAATCCTTTAGTTAAGGCTTTTATATTGGGTTTGCAAAATAGTTTTGACAACGGAAAATGTTCTTACGACTTTACCATGTATAAATGTAAATGCATTAACTGAAGGACCTTTGCCCCTTAGTAACCATAACGTGGCTAACTGTTCAGTAACTGTGCTTACATGGTGCATGGTATTTGTACATTAGATTTAGTGAAGCCGAACCAATTGTAGAAATGCACACAATTTAGGTATCCTACTGATGATCAGTTACTGATTTGTGTTGTATTTCAGGAACATGTCATTTAGTTATTTAATAATTACTACATGCTGTATTTTTATTGATATTATTTATCAGGTAATACTTTCAACATTGCCATCATTAACAAAATATCGCTGCTCAGATTTGGTTCAAATAGACTTGCATATTAAATTCGCACCCTTTAGTAATGTAACCGTCCTGTAAACCGTAATATATTTTAATCTCTGTACTAACCTTGTGACTCAAAATGGAAGTTTCAATTACATCTGTGATTAAAATGTTATTACCCAGTCTGTTTGGATCGTTTGCCGCTGATTCAGGCACTTCAGTCGTTCAGCTCTCCAACAGCACAACATGTCACAGCTGTAATGGCTGTATGTTTCAGAAGCATCTCTTTGAAATTTGCTTAATTTATAAGATTGGAAAGTTACTATTTTGTCGGGCTCGAACAGCTTCAGCTTCCGTTAGTTGCGATATGAATTGAATTTATATAGATTTATTCCGTCATTTGTTTATTTTATTTATGTTCTGCTTCTAAAACATCTCTTAATGAATAACAATCCATTAGCCTTCCTGGACTAGATTTTATTATTATCTAACTTCTTTTAATGAGCTTAACCCTTTGAATCCCAAATACGCGAATTTTCGTATTCTTAGTACTCATGAGCATTTCCAAAATTTGAAAGAGTTAGCTAAGTCATGGCTCACCTTACAAGGTAGCTGGTACAGTGAGGTTAAACACAAC
>JANSTR010153419.1:0-10655 GCA_025434805.1 Antipathozoanthus remengesaui
ACTTATATATAAATTTTAAAATTGAGGGGAGGAATGAAATGCTGCCAAATTAACCAGGATATCCCATAATATTCTTTTTGTGATCTGTAAGCGATTAATGGAATGAAGCAGTTGGGTAAGTATTCATGCATTTTCTGGCACATTGCATTAGTTCTGAATTTATGTTTTCTTGTTACTGGTATAGAGTGAATCAGAGCACAGGTATAGCCCTTTATTGGAGACAATATATTTGCTGTCAGATTAGATTTGGCTTCAACAGCAACCTAAAATTAGAGAAAATGGCTGCCTGCAAACTGTATCACAACAGTTGTGAATAAAAATGTTGCATACTGTGTTGCTGAAATTGCTTGCTATACTTGTTATGTTTAACCTCACTGTACCAGTAACTTTGCAAGGTGAGCCATGACTTATAGCTAATTCTTTCAAATTTTAGAAATATTTTTTTTGCTCATGAGTACTAAGAATACGAAAACTCGCGTATTTAGGATTCAAAGGGTTAATCTAGCAATCGACCATCCAGTTCATGAAATGAGAAAGAGCTCAGCTACAGCTGTTGTAGTATTCAATGCAATTTTCATTTCTGGAACACTGAACGAAATATGTTTTGGATTTTTACACAACCAAGTTTTGCAATCTCAGTTTTAATAAATGGAACAATGTTGCCTTCTACTTTATTTAGAACAAAAAGTACAGACTAAAAAACAATAGTGCCAGGAGTAAAGAATTTCTTACTTAGCAATATGACGAAAAAAAGTAGTACTCAAACCGTATTACACTGTATTTGTAGCAAAAATATGAATATGCACAATTTTTTCGAAACAGAGGAAGCCAAAAGCTATTATTTAACGGAAGCCTGCAGTAAAAAATATATATTATGGACTAAATAAACGCCATTGCTGCACTCATTTGTTGTGTGAAATTTCAGAGCTGAAAACCTTCGCATAAACGAGAGCGGAGCAAAAACATTTCGGTATTTTGTTGATGGAAGCCGCCATCTTGAATTTTGACGTCACTGCGCTCGGGACGGGATCTTGCGTGGGCTGCACGCTTGCCCTCTGAAGAAGAACAATCTTCATCTGTCGAGTACTTCGGCTTGAAACTGAAAGGGGTCATAGCTTAGGCAGGGCTGTAGAGACTACACTTAAACACGCAGGAAATCCCGTCCCAAGCGCAGTTACGTCAAAATTCACGATGGCGGCATCCATCGACAAAATACTGGCAAAATACCGAAAAGTTTTTACTCCGTTCTCGTTTATGCGACAGTTGTCAGTCCTAAACTTCAGACTACAAATCAGTGCAGCACGGTATTTTATTTGTTAGGTAATGTATTTTTCACTACAGGTTTCCTTTAAATGAGAACACATATTGAACCACTGACATTCGCCCTCCGTCATGTTAAACCACTTGAACCATAACCATGTACAAATAATCCCGGTCTCAGTTATCCTTTTCCAAATCTTGCTAAAGTTTGCTAAAGCCCCATCCCCTGAAGCCTGTTCAATAAACAAATACCATGTTGAATTTCTGTATCCTGAATGGCACCACATACCAATATTTGAATTAACTCTGCTAGCCTTGTGTTTCTTCCATGCCGTATTGTCAAACTTGCTTCCTCCATCCAGTCCGGCCCTTCAAGAACTCAGGCAAAAAGGTCCCGTTCTTTGCAAATATGGAATATCCTTCTCAATTACATATACATTGATCTTACATTTAAAAAGAATTTTTATATTAATTCCAAATTTCCTCCAGCTTCTTAAACTGAACGAAGTTCAGAGGTGCAATTTTAAATCTCTGTACAACGGTGCTGATCTTATCAGGATGTTTTTCAAAAGCGGCTAGACCTCCCCACCTGCTCAGAAGTCCGTCTGGCTTGCCTCACCCGATCCCACCCCAATTAATTAGTTAAACTAGGAGATTTCCAATCATTTAGATAGGGCTTGTCAAAAATTAGAGACATTTAGAACTGAGGACGAGTACGAGAGTTCACGCGCGCGCATAGTTATAATAGCAAACTCGTAGTCGAGAGGACGACTATTGCAAGAAATTTTACACTATCAACAACGATTTGGCCGAATGTAACTGTGCGTGGCCGTGAAATTTCGTACTCATACTCAGATCTCAATTCTCTATTAACAGTTTAATGTGTTGGTATATGTAGAACGTAACAGCGTAAATAGAATGTTTCTTCTCGCTTTACTGTTCTGTTTACAAACACAAATTTCTGATTATATGTTAAGGTAAACATTTGAAAAATAAGTTCGGCTATAACTTTCTCTGTAACCGTCTGCCGAGTCTTAACTGGATTCAAAGTTAATTTACATGTTAAATATTATCCATGCATGTGGCTTAAGTAATAATTGCATCATGCCCAAAATCTATACTCCTGTTTGTTCATGCCGAGTACTAGTAACATAAATCTAATTATATCTATTCAGACAGAAAAGCACAACAAATCTAAATGTTATGCTAATGAAACTTATTTTAAATTCTACTATTGTATTACACCTACTAATATGCTACACAGAAATTCAAATAAGTGCCAACATCTAGTACGTCAGCAACTGAATAAACTTCACTTTGAAAGGTAGAACGTGAACATGTTAAGTTGAGACATTAACATCTGTACATTACTAAAACCCCGATCATGGGCTTAAAATCCCATTTGACAAACTGTATATATACTCTACGTTTTTGTACATTAAGCCTTAAGGTTTCATTGGTCCCAAGTCCTCATACACCAGGGCTGGGTTGTTTAAAGGATGGATAAGCTATCCGCCGGATAAGTGTTATCGATTTTCAGCAGTGAAAGTTTAATCGAAGTTGTTTAATGACACTTTAGATATTGTCTTAGATTTGTTCTATTCACTAAACAGCTAAATAAATCAACAAAAGCAAACCAGATTGAAGATGACTTCCACTTTTTCGGCGGATAGTTTAACTTAACCACCTTTTGAGCACGTTCGTATTTTGAACGAGCTTCCTATAGCTCCTGGACAATACGTGGTTAAATAAAATATTGATTGATTGATTGAGCAACGCTGCCCAGCTGATTAACGCTAACCCAGGATTAGTAACAGTTTGGATCGATTCTTATGTACTGGATATAGTTAACAAAAGTTCTCTAAAGAAATTTATCAAACGACGAGCAGAAAACTAATAATTTAAAACACAATTTTAATCCAAATTGACATATGTCAAGCTTAACGAAACCACGAGAGAGGTTTATCCTGGGTTAGTGCTGGCCGAGGTCTAGATCTTGAGGAACCGGGAGAGTACAATACAAAAACGCTGGATTCTTTGTCTTTGAGAAAATAATTCATTACATCTTTGTTGACTGCTCTATATGGATTTGGATCATCAGATTCAATGCCGAGTAGCACAACTTGTCACATTTTCAGTTTGAACACAATTGGCATTGTTACTAATGGCAGCCATAGTCATTGTTACTTATGGCAGACATAGTCATCGTCACTTGTGGCAGCCATAGTCATTGTCACTTATAGCAGCCATAGTCATCGTCACTTGTGGCAGCCATAGTCATTCTTCTGCTTTAAATTGGGGATCCATTTCTTTCATCATTGCAAGCAGGATTTCCTTTCTTGAAGACGACTCTTCCTTTATCTCATCGTAAAGAGAAAGTGCAATTTCCCAAATGTTTTTGCCTTCGTTATTGCGAACGACCCTCCAATGATCTTTGTAAAGTGGAAACAGCTTGACAAAAGGAGTTTTTTTTACTTCCAAAACGCAGTGGTGCAGCACCGTGTTGCCATCTTCGTCGCCGTCAAATAGCTGCAGCTCTGATTTGCGATTCATGAAGACACTGATCATCCTTTGGTTTTTACATTGTACTGCCAAAGCGATTGCAGGTATACCGTCGTTCAGGCTCTTAGATGAAGGCGAAGGAAGGCGACAGTTGATATTCACTCTTTCTTTATTGATGAGGTGGCTTACGATGAGTGAGCTTATGGCAATGGAAGGCAAAGAACAAGCCTTGAGCAGGGCGTTATATCCTTTTTTATCGCGTTTTTCAAAGGTGCCTTCATAGCGCTTAAGTTCGTTCTGAACAACTTCTTTAAGCTCATCCGAAGACTTCTCTCGTTTATAACGACTCCATAGTTCAACAATTTTTGCTGTAATGTCATTTGTTCCCTCACAATGTCTTGTTTCCTCTAATGAGGAAATGTGGGATTTCGTTATCTCTTCATTCTCTTCAGACTGTGGAGACAAAGTTGGTGGCGAGGTGATTTGTGAAATCCCATCCTCTCGACAGTGATTGTTAGTTTCTGCCTTGCATTTGCTTTCTTGTCCTGAAGCACGAGAAGTGTTTCTTTGACTGTTATATACCGACATCTTACTAGCTTCATCAGTATTGTTGATAGAAGTAGATATTTTCTGCGCTTTGGAATCATTACCTCCATGAGTGAAATGGTGCTGATACACGTGTTCATGTTGCACTATTGGCGTGACCTTAGCTACCTTGGTTCCTCTCTCAAGAACTTTATCTGCTTCAGTTCTTTCTTTGTTAGGATAAACTTTACTTTCAGTACTCCTAAATACTTGTTGAGAACTTGATTCATCTAAATTCAAGACTTTATCTTTCTTTATCTTTTTCGTGATGGAAGTCGTGTTTTTGTCAGATTCTTTCTTTTCTTTTCTTTTCTTTGACTTGCTCCTCTCGTGTTCTCTTGAACAATCTGTTTCAGTCTTGCTTGCGTTTTGAAGATTTTTCGTAGTTGTTTCCGGTATTGAACCAACGCCACTTTTAGATTGTTCGCTGTTTTCAATGCCATTAATGTCATCCACGAGCTTCAACTTTTTGTTCATGCTTTTCAATAAGCGGTCCGGACCATCGCTTCTTTTTCGCTTTAGAAAAGGGCTGTTCTGTTGATTCACTTCCCTAACTGGGTCAGTTCTTGTGTTACTACTGCTTGGTGCGTTGTAGTGAGCTGTATCACTGTCTTCGATTTTCTCGCGCTCTTCTCTGACTGCTGATAATGTCATTTGTGGCCTTTCCTCCGCCATGCTTTTCAAACTACCATTCTTACAATCTTTGCAACTGTCGTTACTTTAACGACAATATCGGTTCCACTAGTTGAAGCCACAGTGGTTTGGGGGTATTCGTCCAGTGGAGTGTTAATTGGAAAGGTGACATCAACAATGATGCACCTTAGAGAGCACACTCCTGGATCGGCCGCGGAAAAAACAGTCACATTCGGATTTCTGTCTTTGATCTCTTCGCAGAAGCAGAGTTCTGATGTCACTTCACCAACTGAAAGCAAAGGTTTGGAATCTTTAGCACTGCGAAGAAACGTCAATCGTTTTGAAGCTTTGTTGCTTGCAGTAGCGAACAAGGGTGTATGATAGGAACAGAAACTAGTATCTGTTGCATGGTGAAGAATGCAGGCAGTTGGCATTTCGTCCTTATCTTTATTGTCTTCTCTGTACAGGCTGCATTCAGGAATCTTCAAATTCTCATAAATGGTTTTAAGAAACTGTGTATCTTCGGCATTTGCATTGATGCCAACTCCTAGGATGGCTTTCTTGGTACCATCGTTTCTTGCTAGAAGAGCATTCAAGAATGTCAAGATAATTTCTCTTTCGATTTCTTTTGCTATGCAGCTCTCTTCTGGAAGGCTTTGGAGGACTGTAGTCGCATCCCATTCAAACAAGTCGCAACATTGCAAGTTGTTGATCCAATCCTTGTACTGAATCTTCCACTGGAGAAAACGGTTAAACTTCACAACCCACAGACCTGCTTTGTCACAATCGTCGTTGAAGCGAAGATCTTCCCAGCATGGCCAGGGTCGGTAAAACACACCATTTTCCACTGTAATTTTGATATTTAGCAGCACTGCACTGTATACTTGTGATTTAGAAAATGGTTTCAAGGCCTTTGGAACAGATCGTGTCATTCCAATGACAGCATAAGCTTCAGTTCGAGATAGAGTTTCCTTGACAGTAGCAGGTCCGGTGTAACTGTATTGGGGAAAAGTTTCAAACATTTCTTTAAGTTTGACCTTATCATCTTCTTCATTTCCATCTGAGGGAGAGTAGGATGTGTGATTAACCGCCACTTTATCCCTACCTTGAACCAGCGATTGCATTTGAAGCATTGGACGGGAGAAAGGGCAACGTTTCATTGCCATTACTCCGTGTTCATTTCGTTTGACACTACTCTGGACAGATGTATCATCACTACTTACGGTTTCGCGCTCAGATTCAGCTTCGGACATCATAGCTACGTTATCATCGTAGACGAAAACGTACTCCAACTTAAGGCGATAAGCCAGTTTCTGAATGAACAAACGTGCGAAACCGACTCCTCCGTTCTGTGCCGTTTTGCTGCATCCTGGAAGGTTGTCTGGTAGCTGGATAATCATGTGCGTCTTGCCCCAGTATTGCTTATAAGGAATGTAGTTGCTCTTCTGCACAACCACTGCTTGAATGTAGTGGATCTTTTCTCCGTTCTCAACCATAACATGTTGATAGTTAAGGGTACACTTCTTTGGATCACGATGTGATGGATGGAAAATCCAGTAGTTGATTGCTGTTTCTCCTGGCATTTGTGTCTTCACATCAAGCTCACCCCAGTTGCAGGAATTCCTGGACAGCTCTTTATTGAGTCGCCCCTGAACAACATTGTATGGTGGTTCCTGAGGTAGTGAGTAACGAACAGGCACGCTGCTCCTGCCACCATCGTCATCCGGCCATAACCATTCGCCTTCGATGGGATCAGCACATTGTAGGAGTTGACGGCAACTGCTGCAAGAATCATAGTGATTCCATTGCCAAGCTCGCAGAAGATCAGAACCGCTAACTCGACAAGACACTTCTGACGGGGTAATTTCTTTGAGATACGGACTCTTCTTTCTTTGTGGCTTTTCTGTCAATTCTAGAGGAATAGATTCCATTTCATGCGTGTAGAACTTACCTCCAATTGAGTATTTACCATTGTGTACTGGTTTCTTGAGAAGACTTTCAGCTTCTCTCATATCCTTCCAGTAGGGAAATCTGGGGATGATGTCTTCTTGAGTATCTTCTTTGTTTCGCAACTCGTTGTCGGAGCATGTAATATCGACTGTGAAAACGAACTCTTCTTCGGTGTTATTCTTAACTATGTCATCTCGAAGTAGCTTGATTAGATACAAGTACGAACCAGTTTTACCTATCTGTGGCTCAGCTTGTAGCAGAATTCGATTCTTGTGCACGATCATGTTCTCAAAGTCGTAGCTTTCTTTGCTTGCAACGTAATGTAACCAACGTCCGGTGCCTTTCATTCGTGTTTCTGTTGCAGACGGGTAATCGAATGTGGTTGCTTTGTTCATGTAACGATCGGGTTGTGCATTCTTGAGAGCAGATATCGTGGGAGATCTTTCAAGTGAAGTCTTCAATTCTTTAAACAGTTTGCGGCCAACAAGAGCGTAAGGTATGTCCGAATGGTCTTCGGGAGATACTGTAGCATAACGGCACATTCTTCCGAGCTCTTGAATGAGACTTGACAAGAACAGATGCGATTCTTTGTCAAAGCTCAGACGAAGGTCCATGCAATTGAAGCTGTGGGGAAATGTGTCTCCCATGCGACCTTTGTCAACGAGGATAAGCACGCATGCTAGATCTTCTAAATCTTCGTATTGACTGATTTGTTTGTGCACGTGGTTACAGTTGCCACAATTCTTTTTCCGTGGGATGGACTTGAACGTGCTGCATCCACACTCTGGCTGACAGCAGTTGTTAGGCTGGAGCCGTTTGAAGAAAGGACTTGAAGATTTCATCAACTGGTCTTGTATTCGTATTCCGCCATAGTCTCGAATAATCTCGAAGTCATTTTCAAGATTTGTTACACTGCGAGCAACGTCAAGAGTAAAGAAAAACTCGTCCGCTTGCTTCATGTTCTTTGCTCTGACAATTGTCATGGTTCCTTTGCGATCTCTTGCCTTGCTGATCAAGTTCCTGATCATTTTCCCTGTTTCACTTCTAACTTTATCTTCATCATAAGAAAATTTGTTCTTTATAAAGTCGAAGGATTCCAGAGGTATACCCTTTTGTTTTTCTGGTTTGCGCTCGAGTTCTTTGCGAAATAACTCAATCCTGTTTCTAAGGTCTTCGTTTGCGTCGAGTGTACTGAAGCGAAGGATATGGTACACGTACTCGGCACATAACAACGACCCCTCTGTTAGGCCACCACTTTCTTTCTTGTTGTACTTTCGTCCTGCATCAACGATCTCTTGAAATCTTTCATCTTGGCGTATCTTTCTGTCCTCCGGGTTCCTGTTGTTTAGGGTGCTGAGATAATAGTTAAGGCTGAGGTATCGAGGTCCTGGATTTGTAACCTCTACGGGCGAACATCCTTCTAAGAAGAATTCGAATGAGGTTGAAGTGTCACTGGAGTTGCTGTTGGTTAGAATGGTCACTTTGTGACCCCTTGTTGCCTTTGCGGTCCACAGCTGTACTTCATTCTCTCTATCCACACAGATGTAGGCATCTTTCATGATCAGAGAGGAGAAAGCAGCTACACCAACACCGAATTCAAGCTTCATTTGAAATTGCATTTCTTCTGTGCTTGTTTTGGCAATTCCTTCTTCAGCAAGCTGAAGGTTCCCCTTATTCACACGCAAGAACAATGGTTCGCCACTTAATGATTCTTCGTTTGGAAGCGTCCTAAGAGTAACTATACCATGTTTTCCCTTAGCAATGAAAGCACATGCGTCGTGGTGACTTGAGCAGATTTGCAAGCGTGTTTTTTCTTTGTTTATTGTGATGTATCGGGCACTTCCTTCAGCGTCCATTCTTGCACACTTAAGTTTCATCTGCACACCTTTTTCAAACATTTTCATTTCAACTTCTGTCCAGTGAACGACATGCAGCTCCAAAGATGAGGATGGTGTTCTTTGACTTGCCTTCTTTTCATTTTCTTCAATATTGGAAGGAACGTATATGTCACCCTCTATCGTGTCATCAGATTCAATTGAACATGGCTCTAAGGGAATGCGAGAATTCTTGGTCAAAAGGTTGAACGGCGTTGCCGATATCTGTACCACAACTACATTCTTTGGAGATGGCTCTTGGCAAAAGTTGTTGATATATAGGTTGTGGGCTGATGGTTTTTCTTCTGAGCCCTTGGTAATTCCCCAGTGGCATTCGTCGGCAATGATGACGAATAAGGTAGATGGATGTTTGTCAATTTTCTCTAGTAGGTCTTGATGTTTCTTATGAGTTTCATCGCTAAAAACGTACATAAACATCCGATCCTTTCCTGTATCGTTACTTGGAAGAACTCCAGCATCTGGGTGTTTTAGTCGTTCTTCCGTTTGTTTGCTTAACATTCGAAACCTTGCTGTGTATATGACAAACTCTACATCTTCAAAACAGTCTCCTAAACTGTTTATTCCGTGATAATGCTTCATTATAGCATCGATACGCTTCTTGAGGATAGTCCCCATCTCTATCTGTGAAGGATAGTAACATGGCTTGCTAGGCCGGGACGGAGGTTTGTTTTCAGACTCTTCTTCCTCCACCGGTATTGTATCTGTTGTTACTAAAGGGTAACTCTCTTTCTCTGCAGAATCCTCTTCTTCATCTTCTTCCACTTCAACTTCCCGTTTCTTTCTTAGCTCTTTCCGTATCTTATACTTTGGGTCATTATGATCCGATATCAACAAGTAAAGCGAAACAATTACATTTTCTTCAAAATCGATAGACAGTGTCTTGTCTCCCTCCGTAGCTGTTTTGATCCTTTCGTACACTGTCGAGTCTTCTTCTTTACGGAACTCAGTTCTTGTCTCATTGAGCAGTAAAATTTCGGACTTCAATTCTTTTGCTTTGTAATGAATGTACTTATTCAATATATCAACATCATTTTTCTTGAAAACAATTCTCTGCAGAAAGTCGGCAAACTGAGATTCGTTCATAAAAATTGGGCTATCCCAGAAAAATACACAAGCATTTTCGTCTTTAAATTGTTCGTTTGCTTTTTCAGAGATAGGATTATCATCAGACAAGGAGAACTGTACAATCCAATGTTCCTTTTCTTTTGCTGAAAGATAATTCAAAGGGCGTTGTTATAAAGGAAGAGTGATATAATACTGTTATCTATTTTCCCAATATAATACATGACACAGCCCATTCTTAATTAGAACCTATTTGGTGGCACGAGAATTTAATTTTAGCAGGAATGAATCACACAAGCTGATTGGCTAATCGACCAATTGAGGAGGAAGTATTTCACGTGGAATTGCACTAATGCCTATTCAGCATGGAATTGCACTCAATTTGGGCCGCGCGCGCTCGCCCTCAAACTTTCCCGCCAAACGATGTGGTTCACCAGTCGGTTGACAGAGCACTGAAATGGCTTTCGCACTCTCAAAACTTTCCAGATTAGCAAAAGTCGATGCAAATTTATATATACACTCATAAATTTAACTTGCGAGATTCATTCCTGCTATGCGATTCAAGGAAAATTCACTGCCTGACTCGGGTACCGTGTAGTTCCGAAAGTAGCGGCCCTCGTTACTTTCGGTTTTTGCTGACAAAAGGGGGCCGCTACTTTCGGGTAGCCGTTACTTTTGGGTAGCCGCTACGTTCGGGTAGCCGTTACTTTCGGGTAGTCGTTATTTTCGGGTAGGTAAAAAACGTTAGTAACTCAGACAAAGAGGACA
>JANSTR010153430.1:0-10655 GCA_025434805.1 Antipathozoanthus remengesaui
GAGAATTCACGTGATCCAGGCTAAAGAATACAGCACTTACAGCCTTAGGAAAGGACTATATCACACTTTCGTATTTCTGAACAATTATAAGGTAATTCAATTTTCTCACAGCGGTTGTCAAATATTACTTACTTAACATAACTTAAGTACCTTAAAATTGGAATTTTATGTCGTTATATATAATCCAAATCATACAGCTATAAATTAAATAATTGTATTTCTTTTTCTTGCCTGTTCGTATTTGAACATGACTCATTTTTTGTAATACTAGTGCGTGTGGTATAATACCACAAAATTCTGCTCTACTGACTACACGAATTAGCGATAAAATATAAAGGAATATATTTAAGTTAGAGTTGCATGTATTTTATTACTGGTATATACGGTTGAATGTGCGAATCATTTGTCAAAAACAAGAGTATGTACTTGACTTTCTTAAGAAATATGGAATACATTCGGCATTGGTCCATGGTCTGATTATTACATATTTTTACAGGCTCCACGCTTCAGTTAAGCAGAGAAACCCAGAGGTTAAATGCATTTTCTTTACATAAATATATTCAAGCTTAAGTCGCTATTTATGTCTATATGTATAAATTAAAAAAACTGTACCCGCGCCTTTTTTCTTATATTTTTTATGAAAAAGGGTGGTGCAAAAATTATCTTAAACAGCTCTATTTTCCTTACTTACATCACGATTTGTGAACACTAAACACAGTTTGCTGATAACAGCTCCTCTCATGGTCTTTAGTCGCAGACAGTACACTATTGGGTTCAAAGTCGCGTTTAATAGAACGATTGTAGATGCGATTCGACGAGCGACTTCCAACTGCGAGTTGTTGTAACCTAAACTGCTTTTCATTATGCTAACCACTAGAAAAGGAATGTAACAAATGAAATATAGACCAACAATGAAAACAGCGGTGTGTGTTGAATGTTCAAGCTTCTTTAGATGTCGAATTGATCCGCCGTGAAGTCGAGCTCTCTCCGATACCAAGCGGCCGAGCCGGTGCTTTTGCCGTTTCACTTGTTGAAATACATACACGTAGCACAAACACCAAGCCAAAAAGTTAATGACAACCAGGAACAGAATTAGGCCTGTATACACGTAGTAGTTGAAATAAAACACTGTTAAAATGCATGCATTGCAGACCAAGATAATAGTTCCAGACTTCAGAACCCTTGCATTTGTTACAATTTCTCTGTATCGAAGATGGTATTTGACGGCTAAGAACTTATCGACCCCAACAGCTGTCAGAACAGAGAACGAAGTACCTGACAACATGAATCCAACTGCTGCCATGAATTCAGCCACAATGCAGTAAGCGTCGATTGACTTCTTCATTTGTAATATCACATAAATAATAAAGGTCGGTTCAGTTATTAGCCCTGTTAGCAAATCTGTTATTGCAAGAAACAAAAGAATCAAAGTTGAAGGCTTTCGCAAAGTGGGTGTCTGCCAAATAGCCAAGATGACCAGCGCATTTCCAACCGTTGCGGTTATCGCAGTAACAGAATTGAACACACACAAGGTGATGTCGACTGCCCAGATCCAGTTACTTTGTTCATAAAAAATACTGATGTGTTTGCGGGGACACTGTAAATGTTCCGTTACTCTGGTCGTAAGGTTGTTGTTGTAAAATGGCATAATTGTTAATGATTATTTCTGAAGAAGATATTGTAAGCACGACTCTTGCGACCTGATGCCAAAAACTGCAATATTATGATTAAATCTATTTATGATTAAATCTATTATAAAACCCGAAGACAGATATATCATCTATTATATTACCGTCAATGAGCAATCCGGCTCCATCAGGACACGCAATACAAACAGCTGAACCGTAGAACACAATAGTCTTAGTAATTACCAATGCAAATATATTCTTGTCTCAGGAAGAAAATAAACCAAGAAAATTTGATCACGAATTTGCTTCTGGAAAGAAGAGGAAATAATAAATAAATATAGGTGGTTCCATGCTGTTTGGAGAGAGTACGAGCTCGAGTGTTGACGTGGCAGAAAGCCTTGCTGATTTGCTGCCAGCGTTCCATACATGTATTATCTATACTTGATACACAGCCAGCCACGTAAATGTGCACACTGTCATTCAATAAATTAATACCAAGTAGTATAACTAAAATAACAACATTTTCGACATTCTGGCGACAGACAAACTATCACATGCTGATCGTGTTACGACGCATATGTAAAATGCTTTCAAGCTGCTCTTCAACAAAACTCAAAGCCAAAAGCAATCTTTTGTTTTATACAAAACACTTTCTTGGCCAATAATAATATGTATTTTACATGTATTTTTATGTATTACTATTTAAAATGTGACAATGTAAGCTAATTTACGAAACAATATAATACTTGGGACTTTGTTCAGAAGAAATAAGATAAAGACTTGTAAATCCTTGAAAGGCGACCAACCATCATAATTTAATGTATTGAGCTTTATCGTGACTTTGCTACAGGAAAGAAAATAAATAAATCTAGGTAGATCCATAAATACAGGTTGTTTGGAGTGAGTATTGATGTGGCTGAAAACTTCTAATGCGGCCTGTCTGTTAGATATTGGGCATATCGCAAATACATATCAGACATCATTATCTGGCGTCGACAGTCCGAACTTGAAGATAACATACAAAGGTTATTTTCGCAAATTGTGTACTTTACCTACACTAAGTGTCAATTGTTGATGTGGGATCGCAAAAATACGTGTTGGCAGACTAGAATGGTTTATAGCTTTTTCAACTGTTTTAAAGTACTACTACTACTACTACTACTACTACTACTACTTATAATAATATATTTTTTGTTAAAAAATACAATTTTCAATAAATACAATACATGAATGAGAAAAGAGGCTAATAATTATAATTTCTCAAATTGCAAACAGTTGTAATAATTATAAAAAATAATATCTAAAATTTCTTATAAAAAATACAAATTTTGAATCTAGAATTCGAGTCCACGAAAATTCGAGTTTGTGAAATTAATTCGATTAAAATTTGTGTTCATGAAATTACTATTTAAAAAGAACCATCTAATAAATGGCACCCTCAGCAGTTTATGGCGCGTTTTCAGGGTCGAAATCAAAAACTATCATTTACCCATGTTTTAACTTGCGAAGTAAAATGTTCCGCATGTTCTAACTTGCGAAGAAAAATGTTTCACATTTTCTAACTTGGAAAGTGAAATGTTACGCATGTATGTTCTACTAACTTGCGAAGTAAAATGTTCCACATTTTCTAACTTGCAAAGCAAATTGTCTCCCATTTCCTTTCTTTGAATTAAATCTTTGTAGCCTATTTTAGCGTTTGACTAAAAAAACACAAATTATGTTTGACACATTTCCTCGATTAAATAGAACAGATTTCGGACATCTCAAATTATCAGCCGGTTTGACACCATTTTCTTGTTGAATTACACGATACAAATAGGTGTGTGTCAATGGTTTATCTGTTTCTTTACTTGTGAACGCTCGTGTTCTGACTTCTCTCTCGTACCAGGCGTTCCTTGTCTGTTAAGAAGTGGCGAGAGCCTGGGTCAAACAAAATGGCGTCCATCAGCAATGAATCTCTTTATACTACTGGGCAGGAACAATTTTTGAACAACCTACGCCATACATTATTCGACCTTGCGAGAAGACTTCAACAAGATACAGTCAGCGAACATGTTTCTGATTATGTGCTGTTTCGTTTGCAGCAAATATCACGGCATTTGGTACGACTGTCTCACCATATTTGTTCACTACAAGTTTATAGCCAAACAACCATTCAAGTAATCCACAAAAGTTTATATGATTACAAGTGACTAACTGTGTGCGTGACATCGAAAAGAAAAGCTAAGGTGAGACATTTAATCGACGAAGAAAACCTTTTAAAGCGACAAGAAACACGCATTGTGATCAGAAAAACATAGGTAAAGTTACATCAACTATACGACAGTTCCGAGAAAGATTTTCACAGCAAAATAATATACTGCTGTGCAAGAACGCGGGTGGCATGGGTATGTTTGTATGTACTTACTCGATTAAACTGAAATGGTACGCAATCCCACTACAAAAGAAATCAAAGTTCGGACAAATCAAATTGTTAAACCAAGCATGGTTAAGTATAGGTTACTGCGGAAAATTTAGCCTGGTTCGTACCAACTGTGTATCTATCATAGACACGGGCAACTCAACAAACATTTAAATGTATCGACTACTCGAGCAAATAAATTTGGCTTGCTCAATCGAACATTGAGACCAAGGGGAAAAACAGAAAAAAAAACGAGGGTTTGAATGAAATTATCTATTTCATTTCACTAGGTGTTACCGAGTCCTGCAAAGCTACAAACTTTTAAAAGTAAAACAAAAACGCTTCCTGATCACTTTTTACCTCCTCAATATCTTCACCTTTCACGTGGGCCGCCATGTTGTTTCCAACAAGCCATACAAGTCAGCGGCAACAAAGTCACGTGCACAAGAACGCGCGTGAAGAAACAGAGCATGCGGATTACTCTGTTGAGCGCGCGAGCTGCAAAGGAAACAAAGAACGTGCGAAACGAAAATAGAACACACGAACGGCAAATAGAGCACGCGAGCTGCAAAAGGAGTAGGCGGAATGGGCAATAGAACGTGAGCTACCAATAGAGCCTGCGAACTGTAAATAGAGCGCGCGGAATGGAAATTAGAGCGCACGAACTGCAAATAGAGCGCGCGGAATGGAAACTAGAGCACGCGAAATGGAAATCAGAGCACGCGAACTGCAAATAGAGCACGTGCCAATGTCAAGTAGAGCATGCGAATGCAGTGATGACCTTTATGGGTCACGAAGAGGCTACAAAGTGTTATAATTCAAACTCATACAAACAAAGGAAATGGGGAACAATTTTATTCGCAACAAGAACTGTAATTATTATTATTATACAGTTGTATATATAGTTATAGTTCGATATAATTGTTATATATACTGATTTTTTCATATACTTATGTTTTGTAAACGCATTGAGGCTCTGCAAAATGCGTAACAAGAACAGTCTGTAATTATTATTAGTTTGGAAGCACATTTTAGCTATTACAGGTAAATGTGTACATGGATTGTGTGACTGAAGTTCTGTGACCAACTGATTTAGATGCAAAATTATAATTATTATGATCCATTCTCATTTCTGTGCACAGGATGTGAAACTGATGAGATACAGGTCTCACGTGCTGCATAGTCTGTTAGAAGGGTTTGTACAGAGGTGAGTTTAAGATTACTGATGATATACTGGTCTCATGTGCTGCAGAGTCTCAGTGTTAGAAGGGTTTGTACAGAGGCAAGTTTAACATTACTGATAATAAACAGGTCTCATGTGCTGCATAGTCTATTAAAAGGGTTTGTACAGAGGCAAGTTTAACATTACTGATGATATACAGGTCTCATGTGCTGCATAGTCTATTAAAAGGGTTTGTTCATAGGTGAGTTAAACATTACTGATGATATACTGGTCCCACGTGCTGCATAGTCTATTGAAAGAGTTTGTACAGAGGCGAGTTTAAGATTACTGATGAGATACTGGTCTTCATACTTATAATCTGTTAAATGGTTTGTACAGAAGTGAGTTTAACATTGCCAATGAGATACTGTACTGGTCTCACGTAATAACACATGTTATTACTAGTGTTTTCATCATTATTAATTCATTATCATAATTATCATAATCATAATGACATCGTACTTAGTACAATATTATGTTAATAAAGCGGTAGGTTTGTTTTTGAAAACTAAGTGAAGATATTTATATTAAGTTATTTTTTGTAATACCTAATGGTACAAGATCTTACATAGAACTTTCTCACGTTCTCGCTGCTCTGGCTGCGCTCCATGGCACAGTTCATAGTCACACTCCATACAGTTGTCAGTCTCTTGATTGTTTGTCATTTTCCTTGCGGAAAATAGCAATGAAGCACAGTTTCTGTTAGTTTCATTAAAGTCCAGCCTGATTTCCACAATGTCATTTTGTCCCCTCAACAGGAGAAGCCAGTCAGTGCTGCTGGATTGCCTTCCTCGCAAACAGGAACACATACTGTATGTTAAACTGTCTTCAATTCAAACCCAGCTATACAACAAGTTTGTCGATGATCTTATGCAGGCTGTGGGTCATTTGAGTCCAGTCAAAGACTTTCATACTTGTACAAAGGTAATTTGGGATAATACCTGTTGCAATATAGTGTAATTATGTTACTTTCATTTTCCATGCAGACTTCTAAAGTAAATTTAATTTTGCATACCTTAATAAAGTATTTACATACCTTAATAAAGTATTTAGAATACATGCTATAATAATAACAGCGCCAAATCATAGCCCAGTAACTCTGACAATTGCCAAAATGAGGAGCTGCCAAATTCAGTGAATGATTGTATTTTGTTTCAAAATACAAATGTTCTGTCAGTAGTCTTTCCTTATGTTTAGCCATTATTATTATTTTTAACTATAAAATCAGAGGCTTTCAACCCAAGAAAGAAGTCTACAAGAATACATGAAGGATATGAATAGGTTATGCAAAACGGAACTAGCAAAACCGATGCGCGAATGAAATGTTTGCTCATGCAAGTTATGCATTCCTGCTTATCCCCATTTTATATTTCCTATTAATAAGTTGTTAGATTTTGGCATTTTATCTTAAAACGTTTTGAGGGGATGCATGTCCTTTTTGTTATTTCTCAAGACCAATGAAATTTAAGTCATGTTATAATAAATTGAATATTGATAAACATGCTAGGAGTGACGGCGTTGCATGTTCCTCCAGGAGTTTGATGAGTGTTTGCTTGTAATGCACAGATCTGGAACCATCCGGATGTGCTGTATCAGTCTCTTGAGGCCAAGAAACAGGGCAAAAGGAATGAATCACCCCTGGTGAGTGGAAGGAGGTTGAGATTAGTTGATAATATTATAGATTTCTTTTTATGCTTAGACATAATATGTTTTATTGTAGAATTTCAAGCAATGTAAGACCAAAAACTGAGAAGAACTGTCAAAAGTGCGGTGTGTTTACAAACAAGTACAGTATTGTCAAAGGTTAACTAATTGTCATAATGTATAAATGAGAATAAATGTATGTATTCTTTTGGTGCAAAATGGTATGGCTCATTAGTTCATAAACGTGAGAACTGACTTCGAGTTATCAGACTTGCCAACCCTAGCTAGGGACTTAAAAACCTGAAGGTGAACTACAAAAAACCTGGAGATTCAGCAAAAAAACTGGAGATTTAATAAACTGTCACATTTCATTGCTACAACTATTACAGTTGGACCCCGATACTAGGTTGTTTACACTCATCATCTGAACCAGAATCTATGATTTCTTTGTCCAAATGTTTGCTGCCGCATTTTGCGCCTGCGGCAGCCATTTTGTTCCACAGACAATGCAATTTTCCGATGCAAAAACACGTGATTCGTGAAATCGAGTCATGACCACTGCCAATTTCGCACCAAGACTCCACACACAGTGAAGATTTGGATATGATCAGTATCGGTCAAAGTGTTAGTGGTGACGTTTTTCCAAAAAGCAAGATCCAAGAAGCTTCGTTTAACTCTGATAATTTTTCTTGAAAAAACCGGGAGATTTCAGGACTTTGTCGGGAGGCCAGGAGAAAAGGGAAAAAACTGGGAGTCTCCCGGCAAAACAGGGAGAGTGGCAAGTCTGAGTTATCGAGAGGAAAATTACAAAGAAAAGTATCGAAAGAGATGTTAAAATCATTTCGAGTTAGCGGGGTTTTTAGTTATACGTCAGGTTATGAGGCCAATCCAAGAGAATCAGTTGTGTTTTGAGTTATTGTGGAATGGGAGCCCGTTACTGCAGGGTTCGAGGTATCTGGGTTTAAATGTTGTACTAACTTGATCCATTTCCGAACCAAGCAGCTTAATATATGGTGGCGCTTTTCCTCGGTTTCTTTAATGCTAAGCAGATGAGAATTAATGACTCCCCTTTAGATGGGTCACGAATCCATCACTGGCTATAGATAGCTCCCAGAAGAACCTGGTACTTAGCTGAGTCAAGTTGAGTAATTAGTGTCTTCCCAAAGGATGCAATGCACTCTTCTGGTCAGGGTTTGAACTCACGAACGTTGGGTTAAGAGTCAAACATGTTCTATAATTATTAATGTACAGCAAATTCAATCTAGACCAAATAGCATCCCGGAAGAATCGTAGATGTTTTTACAGAGGCCAGCACAGGGTTTTACTGTATATAATGTAGAAGAATGTCAAACTGTTGTTTAGGATTTCATTTGATTCCTTGCATTTCAGACAGTACTAGATGGTGATATTGATGGACTTGAGGTCCCTGCCGTGCCACAGGTAGCCCAGGTAAAGCCACTGGTCCCATCTCTCAACTTGCCACCAAATCTTTTGGCGTCACAACTGAATGTGGGACAGCCATCTTCAGATCTGCGATCGGCATCTTTGAACAATGAATATGACTGGGTAAGACTGATAGAAGCAATCAAGGAGCCTCTGTTTTGGCTTAATTAATAAGTGGTATATTGAGGGCAAACGAACAAACCTTAGCAGAAGTGGTGACGATTTGTAAACCAAAAATTCAGTTTTCCATAATACTCTGGATTATCTGCCGGCATATGGCTTTTACAATTATCTGTCTCACCTATCTCAATTATCGGCCCCCGTAAATGTTGCTTTTCCGTGTTAATGACATTACGTTGTAGGATGCACTTATTTAAGACATAAAATTTCATTTGTTACATCCCATGTGAGACTCTCTGTAAAAGAAAGATGAAATGGAAACATCATTGCTAATTTTTGCAATATGTCACAAACAGTTTCTTTCTGGAAAGGGTAGACTCTTTACTTAGAGAATGGGACTTGTTAGAGATGGGCTCTTATTAATTTTGGTGCCCTCTTGTGGTGGTTTTGTTATAGATGGGAAACCTATTAGAGAGCGAGAGCTTATTTTACTAAAAAACGCATTGATAAACATTAAGGTTAAAGAAACAGAGTCACCAGCTTTTCACTGAAATGAGACATGGCTTTAAGACTATGGTACATTCTATTCTCTGGCTGGTGGTAAAACCAGCACACTGACACTTTGGGTTGATGAACAAGGGTTGACAAGACAATTTTCCGCACAGTGTTATCCCTTCGTCGGAGGATTTGAAAAACCTAAGACACTAAAGGGTTAATATAGGAATTTTCTACTGTATTTGGATAGAAAGCAGTAATGAGGTGCCCTGACTTGGTTAATTTTCCTCACCAGGCCAGTGAGATAATGAGCAAGTATCAACCCAACATTGTAGAACAAGGTGGCAAGATGGTTCTGTTGATGGAGATTATTGAAGAGAGTTTGAGAAATGGCGAGAAAATTCTGGTGTTCAGGTAAGAATTGAAGTGGCATTGATATGAGCATTTCTGATGTTAATACAAGTTCACAGTTGTTCAGCACTGTTAGCAGTTGAAATTGACAAAGCCTCTAATTAAAGAGATTACATTTCAAAAACTAAATCAGTAAATATAAATTAGAAGCGAATCAGAAATGGTTGACATTTAGAAAAGTTCAGTTATTTCTATGCCACACATGTTAATTTATTCAAGATGGAACATCCAATGTACAATTAAGTTTTTAAAATTAAAAAGAGGTTACCACCTGTACTCGCTGCCAGTACTCCATTTGTGAAAGTCAAGCATGGCAAAGCTGGGAGTACTGGGATGAGCAGTGTAAAAAGGACACAGATGATGAAGTATGAAGCAGAATCCAAGGAAGTTTGAGTGATAAATGAAGTTAAAACAGAAGACAAAAAATGTATGCTTCAAAAAGAAAAAAATGGAAAAAAATTTGCTCCACGGGAATCGAACCTGCACTAGAAGAATGAAAGACTACCGCGCTAACCACTGCGCCATAGCAACAGTGTTTGCTCGCCCATAACAAAATATAATACTGAAAAACGGAGGACAAACCTAGACTCGTCGCCTTTGGTAACTACCTTCAACACACTAAGAATTAGAACACGTAAACATAGATGAGAGTGCACGAAAGTCGATAAGAAGGCATGAGAGTCGACAAAAATGCACAAGAGTTGGCGATATGAGAGTTTAACTCTCATTGTTGACCCAGGCTTCAAAATATAGTCAGTATCCGCTGTGAGACTGTGTCATGTGGTCAATGTCTTCAAATCGAAAACAAGTATTTTATAGTAATTAACGTTGAAATTGAAAGAGACGGTGTTGGAGTAGTTGTTCTGTTTGTAGTATGTACGAGTGTATGGATGAAATGTTAGTATACTTTCATTGCAGCCAGAGTCTGTCGACATTGAGTGTTATTGAAGAGTTTCTAGTCAAGAGACCAGTTCCCTATTTTGGTGGACAGCTCGCCTGCATTTATCCTCAAGTACAGGGAGCCAATTGGACAAGGAACACGACGTATTTCAGTAGGTGTCTTTCCAAATCTGGTTTCTTTGTGGCGTTTCAGTCAACTGAATTCATTTTACCATTGCCCTCAGATAATCTTTATTGTAGTTTTTCTTAATGTAGTTCTTAACTACTTATTAACCGAGAGTGAGGTCTTTATGGGAAATATCAAACCGAGGCCTTGCTGTATTGACCGAGCGATAGCGAGGTCAATGCGTCGAGGACGAAGTTTGATATTTTTCGTAAAGACCGAACGTTC
>JANSTR010153441.1:0-10655 GCA_025434805.1 Antipathozoanthus remengesaui
GGTCAGGAACAGGGTCAGGCTTTTGGGGTCCCAGCGGCACACCCCCACCCTAAAATTTTGGGAGTACCCCCCGGGTATAAGACCCAGTACCATAGGCATGAGAGCAAAAGACCTGTATGATGATGGAACACCAAACAAAAAGTGCTGCTATTTGATAAATAAATAAATACTGGTAAGTGTACAGATCAAGAAGATAATGTTTATAAATAGCTTGGGCAGAAAGAATTAGCTTCCAATGCAGCCACTTCATTTCCTTTGCATCAGTTTTCCTATAGGGCCCAATAGTCACTGAAGGAAATGCTGAGACAGCTGCGTTGGATGCTAGAAGGAATTGACCTAAGAAAACTTACTCCTGCCAGTGGCATCTGAAGAGCAACATGTTCTGCCTCTTCACATAACCTTTCAAATGAACAGTGTAAAATCACAAATGTTCTTTCTGTGGTGTACTTTCGTTCAATCTTAAATCCTTCCTCATGGAGAGCTGCCTCAAAATGCTGCCTCAGTTTCTCTGTGGCAGTGCCATTATCACCAGTTCTGTGTACAAGCACATAGTCAAAATGCCAAAACTCCTCATGCTCTTTATGTTTACTGTTCAGGGCTTGTTGTATTGCAAGTTCTCTCACATCTTGTTTCTTTGGAAAAGCAGGATTTACTGATTGTCCATGAATGAGACTCTCATGTAGCTGTCTTAGCTTATCTGGGCTCTCCATTCCATCTAAAGGTATGTTTACACTGCCATTGTGAAACTGCTTATAACTCATAGTTTCTATGTCCTCCTCAACACTTTCATTAGATTTCATTTTTGCTCTTAACTTATGATTCTTTTTCTTCCTTCTTTTTTTCTTCATTCCTTCTTCTGATTCAATATTTCGTGCACTGTTGTTCACAAGACTATGATTGTCTCTAATTACCGGAGAATAAGTTGTGTGGTCTACAGTGTGGTTTCCATGACAAGATACAGTCTTTCCATGATCATTTCTGTCATATCTTTGGTCCTCCATTTTAAAAGTGCTTGCACTGATTCGCTAGTTGTAATCCAATCGTGAACGTTTTAATTTCTTAAATCACCTGCACAAGATATTCAAGTTCAACAGCTGAAATCACTTTAAAAATATAGACTGAGGCTTTTCAACAACTGACAGATACAAGACAATACTCCATTAGGTGTTCTTCACAGCTCCCACGATCGATGACAGCTGAAATACTAAGTCTGTAACAGTTGTTATATGTCAATTACGGTCGTAAAGAACACGAAGATTGACAATGCAACGGATCTTGTTCTATTTTATATTCTAAAATGGAACAATTTGCTCAAGAGGCTTGTCACAGCAAAGTTGGTTTTTCGTTGATTGTCCACAGGATTGTCCGCATTCTATAAATGAGATGAACCAAACTGATTTTGGTGAAACCAGATTTGCACCTGGCAAGACTGACTTTGATTACCACGTCAAAAGGCAACCCAAGGCGGCAATGTTGAATGTAATATATAGTTTACGCTCGTAATACGAGTCGTATTATTTTTTTGTTGCTCCGATCCAATAACTATCGACTTCTCTGCATATTATCTCCTCAGTAGGATCGCCGATTATAACATTAATAATCCTCCGCTTTCCACTTCAAGTTTAATACACGGCCAGCTGAACACCATATCGACATTGCAGCGTTATTGACAAATTGTCTGTGCTACCCAGACAACCGCTGAATCAAATAAACATCAGCATCACGGAACATACTTTGCATAAAACAAATTAAAGCAATCGACGTGAAGGTTTCAATCCAGCACGCAAGGAACAGTTGACACGAGTTTCATTTTGCAGATTCCTTTCTTTACTTTTATCAGTCATCCATACAAAGAGTACAAAATTATCGCGTATATTTTGAATGCGAACAGACATTTATAGCATTTGCGCGAGTAAATAAGTGTCGCAAAAGATCGGGTCCTTCTCGGAAAATTCCGATTAATAATCGACTTGGGCGACAATCTTTATGGTGTTATCAAGCTCGTTCCCAGTGCCATCCGCGCGGATGACACTGGGAACGAGGTTGTCGTTGTGGTGTTATACCAGCAGCCGCTGACCGCGTCATGTTAAAAATCCAAAATGGCGACGGAAGTCAATCCTGGTTTATCAAGAGCAGAACTCCAAGAAGCAATAAAAGTACAAGGAGAAATTATTAGAAAACTAAAACTTGGTGATCAAACAGATGAGGCAAAAAACAAGGTATCTTAATTCTAGCCTTTTTGTTGAACTTGGATTGATTAGTTATTATAATTGTTTTGAAATCAATATAACAAACTTGTCTCAGTCATGACCAGTCAATGAGTCATCAAAATCTACTTGCTGATGCAATATCCATCATATAAAAACAGACTCTTTTTACTCCCAAGGTGCCGTTAACATATCAGAAAAAACATTAGAGGTAACGTGTGAACTATGATTTTGGACAGGTTCAAATTTGCCCAAAATGTTATTTTAAATATTAACGTGGGATCGAACTTTTATTATATACTTGTAACTACAAGTCTTGTTCTTCATCTTGACACCGCCACGTGATACAATTGTGTAAATTTAAGATGCAGGAATCAGAATGGTTTCCTACAGCATTGTATTATAATTGATGATTTGCCAAGTTACTAGGGTTGAGATTACCACTACAGTTTGAAAAATACAAGACTTAGAGTTCCTTTTTTCAGTGTGTACTAAACTTTAAAACGAGTTTCACACACAATTTCTTTTCACGTTCTAGAGTATATAAGGATGTCCTTTAAAATCTTGAGCAACTGCAAGAATGTTCACCGGTTGTCGAGATTACTTTTGTGTTCTCGTACATTGTGTTCAGACAGTATTAAGGTTAGTGGGAGCCTTGTACTGTCAGTCATACTGTGACTCAACTAAACATGAACATTTGTATACTATATTAATTAAATGTATTCCATTCAAAAGATATATATTAAGTATTTTCTCTGAAAAATACTAAACATACATATGTATACATAGATTTCAAGTGTTCCCCATGGGGCTTTTCAGCACTTTTTTACATCAAGTATATACGTTTGAGTTGGTGAGGGTCTTAGCCAGACCACTATAAGTGGTTCACAATTCTTTTCTATCTAAGGCATTTAGTCGTGCCCTCAAGTTAACAGACCATAACACCAGCATTAGCCTAGACTCCTATCGACAAGTGCATGGGTTCTTTACAAGTTCCCCAATAGAACAAAGAGAGAATAGACAAATGGCTTATTGTCCTTGTCTGTGGCTGGTGTGGCAAGAGAAGGTCCTGAAATAATGCAATCCTTGGCAAGAACAGGGATTGAACCTGGGACCTCGGATTGGCAGTGAAAAATCTCATTCTAACTGATTGAGCCAACCACGCTCACATATAGTCTCAGTCGAGTAAGGGATTGAACCCTTGGATAATTTACAGTCACAGATCTAACCGACAGAGCCAACCATGCTCACACAAACACAAACCACGCAAACATAAACTGATTATTCCATTTCAAGTGAATTGAAGCATTTGCAGAATAACTCAAGCAACAAATTCATCAGTTTCAATATCTCACTATAAATATTCATAAAATAAGGTATTTCAGTTAGGGCAGATACCATCAAGTGGTGGAAGAAAGGATGGAAGGGCTAGGGTCTTTAGTTCCCATTGTTTGAGTTTTGAAAGTTCCCAAAGTGTGTTATTATTTATTTATTTTTTAATTTCCCTGTACAGCCACCCCTCTATGTTAAAGGATTATTAGCTGGGGGCATGCATTGAAATTTGGGGTTTAAGGTTTGCAGTGGAGATGGCAGTGGGGAAAGATGTTCAGGCACCAAGTTTCACTGTTCAGTTGTTCTAGAGGGTAGAATGATACCCAGCCATGAGATTCAGGATTACATTGTATTTGCTTGATAGCATAAGATTTCATGTTCCTACTTTTATGGTGATTTGATATTTGTATTTAAATTAAAAGTGCTCAACAAAATGATATCCCAATGAATTCCTTCTGGGCTTGGTAGCCTAGAAAATAAATGGGCCCACACAGAGGAAGAGTAAAGTCAATGGGCTTTTAACCTTTGGAATAGAACCACTAGAACAGATCACCATTGCTCTGCCAATACACCTTATACATAATGATGTCAGAAGAGCCACAACAATGCTTTTCGGCTCAAACGTGCATTATGATAGTTGTAGGTACAAATGAATCCAATATGGCATCTTATTTTGCAGAAGCAGGAAATTTAAATTAAATGTTGATATGTGTTCTGATGTGTGGCTGGACCATCAAGTAGCGATTTGTTCGAGCTTTCAGATAGTTCAAATAAAACTGACCCAGAATCTCTAAATAGGGTGACGCATTGGTGGACAAGACTTAGTTCGCTCTCATTTCTGTCAAAATTTTAGTATTCCCCCACTGCTTACACTACAGCTGGCTGCCATCTTGGATCTATGTGTGTACCTACTACTACCATACTGCCTTTCAGGCTGTGTGACGTCATTATCCATATAAGGTCTACTGAGCTACAAGTTCAGATGGGAGCTGGTTGTAGGTAATTTAGATGGTAATAGCAGCAACGAACACATAAGTGAGTGGGTAACCAGTAAGGTTTGGCTGCTGAGCACCTTAGAACTAATATGGTGATTTAACAGTAAGTTGTAAATTTAAATTGCTCAATAAACATAGTTATCCCAGTTAACTGCTTCTGAGTGATAGCCCAAGAAAGGAAATGGGCCTACGCAGAGAAAGAGAAATATCTTTGACCATAGTGGGATTCCACAACTTCTAGAACTGCACTGGCTGTAACTTGTTTAATTATAATATTTATAGCTGGGCTGGCTCACTCCCTTAGTTTGCAGGGGTTGCGGAAGCTATTTTAAAGTGGGGGAGGGGGTGAATTCTGAGGATGAAGCACTCGCCATAATTTTGAAATTTACGGTCTCTGAAATGGCTATAACAGGCTGTTTTGGGCAGTCCTAAAATAGCCGAGTTTCAATTTTGGATCAGTTTAATTGCATTAAATCATCACTGGTTTGCTAATTTATACATGGAAGCATTTAAGGAATTGGCTATTTCTACTGCCCCACCCCACTGGGTGCTGGCTCAGATACGTGGATTATACCAACGGCAAGGTCTCCTCAACTAATGCAGATGAGTTCTCGCAACACCTTAACAGCATCGATCCGAACATAAAGCTCACAACTAAAACAGAGTCTAAAGGAGAGTTAGCCTTCCTTGATACCTGCACTGTCGGACAGGAAGATGGTTCTCTGAAAGTCAAGGTGTATAGGAAATCGACTCACATGGACCAACAATACCTTACCTGGGAATCCAATCACCCAATCGAGCACAAGATGAGTGTGGTACGCACCCTGTTCCACTGGGCTAATACAGTACCAAGCCATCCAGAAGATATCAAGGCAGAATTAGACCACGTGAAGGCAGCTCTCAAGGAGTGTGGATACCTGGACTGGGCATTGCAGGACTCTGACATTACCATGCGATTTAGTGAAACCAGTCAGACGAACGACTGTTGCCTTTCCAAACTTTAAGTAAATAGTTTTTAAAAACTATAGACTGCGTCAGCGGGTAGGTATCATCATCAGATGCTTTGACGAAGGGCTTGTGCTCGAAACATCAGCTTTCTTTCAACATTACAGCGCAGAAAATTGTTCTAGTCAACCCTTGGTTGATGTAAATTTTTATTACATGTTGTCATTCCGTATGTGAAAGGCCTGTCCAAGGAACTATCTCAAACCCTGAAACATCATGGGTCGAGACATTTTTCAAGCCTTGCAACACCCTTACACAATTATTATGCTTTCCCAAAGATCCACAGAAACCGGGTGACATGTGCGGGCCTATGCAAGGGGTTTTCAGGGGTAGATCGTGACAGTTCCTATTATATGTCGGGGAAATGGAGTTCACGTCCTCAAACACTAAAATCCAGGTTCGCCGAACACCCAGCACTTCCTCGGAAGTGTCGAGACATTAACAGTGACTGTCCCAGGCACCAAGTCGAAGTCGAAGTCCTTGATCACGAAGATAAGTGGCTAGAACGGGGTATTAAGGAGGCATTTTATATCCGCATAATTTGCAGACCCGATCCCCATATCTGGGACAATTTGTTACGGTCACGTGGTTTTAAAATCCGTGACCGCTGGCATTTCTCACTTTAGCGTGAACAAGGCTCTATGACGGAGCCGAAAGCTCACACAGCTTTAAACTTTGTATAGTGACTAAACAGTTTTTGAAATATTCTAGTATGTCTCAAGAAACGTTGTATATCAAAGCAAGCAGACAGCTGTAATAGAAAGTTATCTTTAACTTTGAACTCCATCGAGAGTCCTTCATCAGTGTATACATGGAGTTCAAAAGCTCTGCTTGTACTTTCAAAGTTTGGTTGGTGAACTCAATACTTTCTATTTTAGCCATCCCAACCAAACAACTGACACTGTTCTTTCTTACCAAATATTTTATTGTACTATGGATATTAAGTTATTTACTAGTACATGTATAAATAAATACAAACTCACATAATTTGAGAAAAAATAATATACAATAATGAACCACAATGTAATATTGAATTTACACCAAAAATTCTTATATATTATAAAATGGTTTTAAATACTATACAGTCACGGATTTTGATTTCCCCAGAACAAAAATAAATACTAGAGACAGTTTAAAAATTTGGAAAACTAAACCTGTTTCAGACCTGCCTACCCATTGAGAACAGTCAAGCTCTTCGAAGACAACCTTTGAGACAAACTTAAAATATTTAAAACAATACCTTATCATCAAAGCAGTACTGGAATTAGCGGTCGTCTGAGACAACCAAAAAGTTTACTGGGCAACCAATTTTTGGTAAAACTAAGAATTGGATAAAACTAAAAACAAAAACACAAGAAATGAGCGTGCAGCATGCAATCGAGTTGTGAAGCAAAGTGACGAAATATAATTCACCCTAGTCTTTGTTTTACTGTCTGAATCTTGAAAAAACTGGGTGATTTCAGGTCTTTGCCAGGAGGCTGGGAGAAAGAGAACAAACCAGGAGAGGTCTGCCTGTTCTATACCTACTGACTTTACTAGCAAGATACAATCACTTAACTCAGTTATTAATCTTGATACTTATGCTGTTCATAACATCTGCTGCAAAAGTGTAGAACTTGCTGTATGTTGATCTTGATTGATAAAAAGAAAAAAAGTCTACTGTACTATTCACAGAGTGTAATTCGTACAACTGCGCATGCATGAATGGCATCAGCAAGCTTGCCTCAGGTCACTTGGATTTGCCATCTCCAGCAATTACTGGTTTGGGTTTGATCAGTTTACTGTCAACAACTGCAGTTAGCAATTCATTGAATAGATCCTGCACTCCTTGACCTGTAGCTGAAGATGTCTCATAATACCTTAATAGGAAATAGAAGCTACATCAAACAATGATCATTGTAACCACTGACTAACAATATTATTCTTCAACTGATTAAGCCCCATATATATGCCATACAGTGTTAATATCTTCCTTGTACACAGGTTGGGAGAATTTTACTTTTCATCTTAGATAATTACAGTAGCAGCAGTGTGTGATTAATTGATTTTTTTTTCTCACATAGCCAAACAATGATTCTGTGTTTCTGTGTGGATAATGTAAGGGGAAGATACATGCTGATAAAATGGCTGGGTTGCAAGGGTTAACCCCTTCCCTGCTTAACCCCATTTTCAAATAAACCAAGAATATCCTAAATTTTGAACCAGTCGATGAAACTCTATAATGTGACCATTCATTTTGTTTGTCTCGAAGAGTAGATTCTCAAAATGTTCATTGTTTCATGAAATTCAGATGTTGACAATTTTCATAAAGTTTGATAAATTTACTAAATTGAAAAGTCAGGAGGGAAAGGGTTAAGACCCCAGGGGTTCCACCCACATAACAATATTTTAATGATAATAGGTTGGTCTGACAGAGGTTGTTATTTTATACCCCAAAAAAACCCAATTTCAGAATTCGTCTACCAAAAAAGTCATTACTTCATTTATAGCATACCCAAATTCCTTGAATTACGTGACTGACCTACTGAAATCAATATTTATCTTTGGACAGTCACATCCTAGATGCACATGGAGTCTGTGGTAAAATTCTACTTTTCAAATAGATTACAATCTCAGCAATATCCCATTAATACCACACAAGCAGTAAATTGCCACTTACATTATTATAGATTTCTGTTGATAGAAAAACACTAAAATCCCTGTTTTTTTGTGACTTAAAATTATTTCATAGATGGCCAAAATTTCAGACCCTTCCCCCATCATTAAAATATAAATAAGCAGGGCCCCTGGTTAAAGTATTTCTAACAATGTGACAGCAGTAATTAATGATAACTTCTAACACAAGGAACAAAAAGTTTTTGTCTATTAAATAGCACTCACCATCTGTCCATTTCTGAAATGGAACACAATAACTACTGTACTGGAACTGGTGGTGGCCAAACTGGCAATGATTATGGTTGGTTTAGAGCTGTTCTGTTTGACCACTGGCAAAATTAATGTCAGTGTGAAGTCTGTCATTTGGTTATTGAGGGCTGTTGCAAATCAAATGCCTCGTGCAGACTTAATACTGTGACAATATATTTGAGTGTGAAAGAGAACTTCATCTAATTATATCAATGGTTATCCAAGTTAGAAAATATAATACTGTCTGTGATACCTGAAATCATGGGCCTTTGCCCATTTTTGGCCATCCTTTGTAGACACTGTTCGCTTGGATCCTGCATCAACCTTAAGGAAGATAAATTAGGAACGGTTACAAAAGACAGGACTGGTGTCCATGTAGATAGTTTACTACAGTAACTGAGGTTTATATTTTAATCATATTCATATTGAAATCACACATGCTTCCTGCAATTTGATTCGTTCCCAACAGCACTGATTTCAGACCAAATTGACCGATTATAGATTTTGCACTCTTAGCACAAGCAGGAATCCATTCAAATACTTTTTCAACCTAGCATACGCAGGTATTAACTGACACAAAAGGAGAGATTTCCATCATTTTACTGTGTTTGTTAGTAAAAGATTTCAAAATGAATATGATTAAGTGGTAATTAAACTTCGTGTCATGCAATTTTGGTCTGAAATCATACTTGTGAATTCAAATCAAACTTGCGCTACGCGCTCGTTTGATTTTGAAATCACGCGTATGATTTCAGACCAAATTACACTCCACTCAGTTCAATTACCATTATTAACATCACCAGATGTATCTAATATGCACAATGCCATGTACTGGTAAATATTAAATTTACCTTGTTTGCAACGACAGCAACAATGGCATTCTGTGTTCCTCCGCTAGATATGAGCTCTTGCAGCCAGCTATCAAGACACTCAAATGATAATCTGTTTGTCACATCATACACCAGAATGCATGCCTACAATTAAATTCAGAGCAGAAAAGAAAAAATTTAGGCATGAAATGCAAGTTTGGCACTTCTTCAAGGTTATGTATCTGCATACATTAATCAACAAGTAAACTCATAGGAAGCAGTAGAAAATAGGCCACTGGGAACAAGTTATCTTCAGTTGTCAATTTGTTTGACAGATACCTGTAGATAAGATAAGATAATTACAAGGCTCAGAGTAGTCCCTTCAGATGTAAAAGCAATGTGCTATCAATGGGAGCCCTGAGCATTACTGATATAAAACTAAAAAGCTACAATATATTATATTATAAATAAAAAATATAATGTAATATAACTGGGATTTCTATATACACATAAAAAAGTAAACATTCAGTAAGAAATCTATGTTGATAATTCATTAATGACAGTGCAGCCATAGTAGTAAAATGATCTCTTTGCAATCTCCGTCCTTATAGCAGGCAGATGTAGCAGACAATGCATGGTTAATCCTCACCATGCTAAACCTGAACCACCACATAAACCATTAGGATATCCTGACTTTTGAACCACTTGTTGAAGCCCATCAAGTGAATATTCGCTTAACCTTCTCCTTCTGAAAGGGGGGGGGGGGGTTGTTACCACTTTTGTTTTTTCTTTAATGTTTTACAAGGGAAGGGGTGGCAGAGAAGTGCATTTTTTTCTCTTGGTTTTTTCTCGGGAGATTTTGACCCCCCTGTCTCCCCCCACTTGTGATATATCTTCAGTGAACTTCTGGAGTAAATTGTCCCACATGTGGCATGTCAAACTCCAAAAATAGACAATCTTTGATGTTAACTGAAGAATTGTAGTTATCAATGAACATTGACCAAGTATGTTATACTAACACAGGGACATGTATGTTACCTACAATATTGCATACGTTTTGTTTGATTTTAATTAATTCCTCCATTTTGAGAGGATTTTTAGAATTATGCTTTTTTCTCAAATATTTTCACAGTTATTAATTAAATCACGGGCGGTGGGAAACGCTGGTTACGAGTACAGTATTCGATGTATGTTTCAAAAAAATAATATAATCAAACCTTTGTTGTCATGTATTGATTTGTGTTAGCGAAGTCCAGTTTCTGATATAAACCACATCTGCAAGCTGCGATCGATCTTCTGCAACTGTTTTGCAGTGAACGTTTTGGTCTTTTTGCCTCCACTGCGAAGCCATTTTGTTTTGATTCAAACCTCGGCCTTATTCCCTTCTCCTGTCACCCATTCCT
>JANSTR010153452.1:0-10655 GCA_025434805.1 Antipathozoanthus remengesaui
TCTCTCAGCATGAAGTTGGATTTCCCTACGGGAATCACATTTTAAACTTTTTCCCACTGACAAGAGTATCACGAGAACTCAACACACCTACGAGACACTTGCTAAATAAAAGAAAAGTGAAAGTAAAGTGGTAGAATTATATAGTGCCTTTTCCATATGAATATACTCAAAGGCGCTTTACATGCAATGATCAATTTAACCCCAGCGGACCGGAAGCGTATATAGGTGCCTCTAGCAGTGGCTTCAAAGCTGTCCATGTGTATGCTGGTACTCATTTTACCGACCCCGGAAGGATGGAAAGCTGAGTGATCTTTATTAGCGGGAAAGAAAGTTGCACAAAGATTCAACCCTCGATCATGCATGCCGGGGATTGAACCTGGAATCTTTGAATTGGGAGGTAGAGAACAACCCTTCTGCTAATAAGCAGACAATGTCTGCAATCGTGACTAAACCCTATTCTATTTTCTTCGCCTCTGGTGCTTTTTCGAGAAGCGGCGCAAGTGCAAGATCTCTATACTACTCAGTATTTCTTCGTGAAAGCCGCCCTAACCAAGCACCGGTACTGACGCAAGCCCGCGCGAGCCGGATGAAAAGATTTAATTTTTTGCCCCAAGGAGTCAAGGCCAGTGTCACACTAATTATAGGAACGTTTGGAGGATTATCTCGATACGATTCTTGTCGGTTGTTGGGATTAATTAATGAAGTGTAAGATTCGACTGTTCGCATCTAGGAGTTGTACTTGTAACTGTAAGTTATTGTGTTCACTTGAGGTTTTTTAAAATATTTCATTGAATTACGAGATGTTCCTTGTTGTGTAAACATAGACCTTAAGTTTACTATTTTTAGCGATTTTGTCTGAGAAAGAATTAGCGACAACTGATTTTAGCGATTTTAAGGATTTTTATTGCATTTGTCGGATGTAATTACATGTCTAGTAACACAACAAAGTGTGTCAACCTTTCGATCAACAGCAAAAGTAGCAGAAAACTAATTTTAGCGAGTACTAAATATTAACGTTAAGGTAAGAGTGACAGAAAAGAATGTACTCCAAGTAGAGTTGATCATCTCATACTGAAATTGCGAGAAATATAATTTAAGACAGAAACACACCCAGTCTCCGGTCCCATCCCCAGTCCATCCCGCTCCCTCCCCTGTCCACCCTCTGAACTTTCGCTTCGGCATTCGTTTGGGCATTATGTTGAGTATACTACCGGATATCTGGCTTTTTTGACATTTTAGTCGCTGGCAATATATCATAGTTGATTATCTTATACTTTCACGTTGTATGCCCAATACAAGATTCAATATTGTTTAATATAATGCCTCTTATTACATACAATAATGATTAAAAAAATAAATTTATATGAGCTTGGGCATTGACTATTTAAAATTGTAACAATTGAAAACTAAACTACACAATTAGCCACTGGTTTATTTACAATTTTACAAGGTCAGAAGAGAGTCTTGAAAAATTTTTTTGCATGGATAGGAATAATCCAAATGACAGTTGAAATAACAGGCTAATAAGCAACAAATAACAAAAACAATAAAAGACAATAGGCAAGAATTTCAAATAATGGTGTTAATGAAAGGCTTAATTAAATTATTGCGATTTATAGCTATTAAAGAATGTATAAAATAATTTGCTCTTAAAGTTTTCTTTTTTTTCAAATTTTCATCAAGTAAATTCCACAGTGTTGCCCAGTAAATCTTAAGTTGAATTTATCATACGACAATCTCCCCCTTTTCTCTCCCCTGAAGTAATAAATAAGTACTTAAGCCACAACATAGCATCAACTAGATTAGTCAATATTGAACGCCGGAAGAGAAGTGGTGTCCATTCTGTACTGCTACAAGAAGACACAAGACATTTTCAAGTTAATGCGAATTTTTATGATTTGGTTCAAGACAAACTTCTCCAAGATGCGAACAGTCACTAATTTAAGGTTAATTAATTACTTATATCACTGTAACTGGTGTGTACTCTAAGCCTACGGTTTAACGTTCTTATCCGAGAAGACTACTTAAGAGAAAGGTCGCTGCCCTCAGCCTAAGTAAACAAACGTATGAGTTCTGTCCAGTTCTATCCCAGAAGACATTGCGTTTGAGACAATGCTTTGCTTAACTTTGAGTCGGCGCTGTGCGTCACCAGCCGTCACTGAACAATTGAAACACTGAACATGAAGAGTTCAAAACTTACCAACAGCACCCTCAGGGCTTGTACGCCCATATGTTATACAAGAGGTGATATTTGGAAAAGACAGTCCGTGTAAAGCTATTTCATATGCCCTGGTCAATCACTGAGGGTTTCACTAGCTTCACATTTTGGTTTGAGCCAGCTTGAGTGTTATTATTTTGTTCGAAGAAAGGCACGTACAGAGTCTTCCCACATCTGTTCTTAATTTAGTTGTTAGACGTTGTTATCGTATATTATGCTTGAAAGAAAAAGTCTGGATTACAACCGTCAATTTATGATACCGCGATTAAAAGCCTATTCTATTAAAGTAAATGCGATTCTTAAGCTGGAAAGAAGGCTGGTGTCCGGTTTGAACGAATTTTTTGTTTTTCGTATGTTGAATGGCGTACTACAAGTTCTGTATTCAAGTCTAAGATGTGAGTTGAGTCACTAGCTTTAGTTACTTTGATGCCATTAATGAGTACGGGGAACCTTTGACTCACTGGGGATGTAAACTCTAGCTGGCCAATGCTTTCTGTGTGGCGAGGTCAGGGCAGGAGATTTTACTTGAAGTATAAAGTACAGATGTTTTGTAAATTATCATTTGTAAAGAGGAGGAGATGGGAAGAGAGGAGAGGCAAGGAAAAAAAGGTCAGGACAGGAGAAGAAAAGAGAAGAGACTTGGGAAGAAAAGGAAAAGAAAAAAAAGGAATAAGGAAAGGAAGGAAAGGAAAGGAGAGGAGAAGGGAAGAGAGGAAAAGATAGTTCAGGAGAGGAAAAGGGAGGAAAGAAGATGTTAATAGAAGAGAGGAGAGGGGAGATGACGAGAGGAAAACCGAGGAGAGAAGTTGGGAGAAGAGGGAAAAGGAGTGAAAGAAAGAAGAGGAGAGATAACGAGAGGATAAACGAGGAGAGAAGATGGGATGAGAGCTGGGGAAGGGGTGAAAGAGAGATGACGAGAGGAGAAACGAGGAGAGAAGAGAGGATGAGAGCTGGGGAAAAGGAGTGAAAGAAAGAAGAGGAGAGATGACGAGAGGAGAAACGAGGAGAGAAGATAGGATGAGAACTAAGGAAAAGGAGTGAAAGAAAGAAGAGGAGAGATGACGAGAGGAGAAACGAGGAAAGAAGATAGGATGAGAGCTGGGGAAAAGGAATGAAAGAAAGAAGAGGGAAGATGACGAGAAGAGAAACGAGGAGAGAATATGGGAGGAGAGGGGGAAGGGGTGAAAGAGAGATGACGAGAGAAGAAACGAGGAGAGAAGTTGGGAGAAGAGGGAAAAGGAGTGAAAGAAAGAAGAGGAGAGATGACGAGAGGAGAAACGAAGAGAGAAGATAGGATGAGAGCTGGGGAAAAGGAGTGAAAGAAAGGAGAGGAGAGATGACGAGAGGAGAAACGAGAAGAAAAGAAGAGATAGGTGGGGAGGGTTTCAAGGGGAGCGAAGTTATTTGAAAAGTTAAATCAAAATGGAAGTCACTATAGAGTGAAACTGGCCAAAAGTGAAGCATTTGGACACATAGTCGTAAAACCTAACATGTTGCTTGTCCGAAGTTCAACATTTATAACCAGCTTTATAGTATGATATCCTAGTTGGTCTAGTTGTTACTCCAGGCACAGGCTGAAGAGCCATTATAATGCATCTGCTGAAGAGCCATTATAATGCATCTGCTGATTACCATTTTAATCGTTAAGGCTGAGCTGTAGCCCATTGTCAAATTTGGTCTTGATAGTGATTGGTAGAGGCAATACGGTATTGTATTATATGGTTGATTAATTTCGTGCGTTGTGATTGGTCAAATTCTGGTCCATAACTTACCGTACGGACCTCTCATTCGGTTAATAAGAAGTATATATCATTGTCCCTTAATCCTTTATCACAAAATTTTTTAGTTTTCTTTATACATATATGCTTGTAGATAAATCGTATCCACTGCCGCTAATCTGTTTTAATGCTCGTTCTTTTGTATTTTTGTGTTGACAGAAATGACGTACGACGTGTGTGTGGAGGTTGATGAAGATGCTGCTACATTACACGTTACAGACACAGCTAATACGGTGAGTGATCCGCAAAATGAGCAGTACTAGACAAGACACGTTACTGAGACACAACTAGTGCGGTGAGTGATCCACAAAACGAGCAGTACTAGACAAGACACGTTACTGAGACACAACTAGTACGGTGAGTGATCCACAAAACGAGCAGTACTAGACAAGACAGGTTACCTTACCGGGATGTGGCTAATACTGTGAGTGGTCCAGAAAACGGCCAATACTAGACTAGACATGTTACAGACACGGCTAGTACAGTTAGTGGTTCACTGGGGAAAGCGGGCAGCCGAGTACTAGACTAGACACTTTACGGACACGATTGCCTCTGGTACCCAAGCTAGCTAATGCGGTGAGTGCGGGAGCGAGTGGTCCACAAAACGGGCAGAATTAGCTAGACTGGACACGTTGTAGACACGGCTAGTATGGTGAGGTCGGTGAGCTGAGTAGTCCAGAAACCTAGAAGTAATAGACTATACAGACACGGTACGAACACGGTTAGTAAGGTGTGTTGTCTGGAAAGCGGGCGATACTACTTAGACCAGACACGTTATCGGGACACTGTTAGTGTCATCAGTGGTACAGAAAACGGACAGTACTAGAGTCTAGACTATACTAAATGTCTAGTACGAACTTTTATTTTTTTACGGATGTACTAAACGTATGGCCAAACTTGTTATTACCATCGTTAGAGTATTTTTTGTTCAAGTTTGTTGCAGGCAGGTGAGTGCCGCATTTGCCGCCTTGATATCAATATGTGAACGAAGGTCACTCATAATTTCCTACATGCCGTAGGTGAACGATATGCCACGGCGGGTAGTACTATCAGAGTCATTAGCAAAGGCCAGCAAACAAATCAGTCTCGGTTTGGCAATTTTCTACGTTAATAAAAATTATATCTACGATGTACGTGACTTGACTAAATCATTATTGGTTAACATTATAGTACTGTATACTTACTGTAAACACTGAGCAAGACCGAGGTCTTGAACCTATTTAGACACAATGGCGACAAACTGTCGACTTGCCATTACCGCCATTGCAATTGTAATCGATCATAATGCAGCGAGAGATACCAGAAATGTAATAGGTAAAACCCATAGTAAATTACAAACCTAAGGAAAGCGGTCTTCTGTTTACTCTTTTGACAGAATGTAAAACATTCTATACAGTGTTCTTTCGGTAGAAATGTTTCGACAACTATTACTTTCGCACGGTGTATAGCCCTTCTTGTGCAAATTTCTTTCACTACTTTCTACTGCCTCATTACTGCTTGGAGCTGTGTAATGCTGGCTATGTAAAGCTGTGACCTCATACAAACCATAGGCATAACTAAAAATTTAGTAAATATAGCATCGGACCAATTTCACAATTTCTCAGGAATTCTAACTATTTCTCATGCAAAAGGTCACAAAACAGATTTGAGCAGAACGATTCGCTCGATATCAATTTTAGCTGAAAAACCGAATAAGCACTTGTGTTAAACAACGGCTAGGTTTTCTCTGTCCGCTTTGCCTCTCGTTTATGAGACTGGCAACTGTTAAGACTGATTATTATCACACAATTTTTGTGGTTTTCTTGTGGTCATATCTTTTCATTCGCCGATTCAACTCTTCAGTTGTTGGGAGCCCTTATTTGTTGAGAAATGACTGTATGCTCATAAAAACAATATTAAGCAAGCAGTACTTTCTACCACAAAATAAATTACTCACTAGTAACTGATTTCTGCAAAAATTCGCGTGCTGAAAAAGATAATTGTTATAATTGATCGTCGTGATGTTAAAAACTTGAATAATAATATATACTTAATGACTGCTCACGAGGGAAACATCTGTTTTGTTTCCAGAGAATAATGATGTTTCCTGAGAGGAGGTTTTTGTTACATAGCAAAAACAACATAAATCATAATTATTAGAACAAAACAAATTTTTCGCTCTTAAACGTGACAGCGCGACAGCAATGTTCACCGGGTCAACAATTTTCGAAACGTTGACCAGCCGGGGAACATTTGATTTTAACTCATCCACATGACCTCGATTTAGCCAATGAGAGCGAGCATTTGAATCAAAAATACACTAGATACATAACAACATATTTTAACCCAGCATATCTTCTCCTTTTAAAACTCCTATAGGCCATACTTCATGAAAATTGTGAGCATCTGAATTTGTTGAAACATTTGTTGGTTCAAAAGTTGCGATACCCTTGGTTTATGTAAAAATGGGTTTAGCATGACAAGGGTTTTAAATACAGATTAAAATATCATTTCTCCATCTTTACAGCACGAGCCCGTCTACCTTAACCAGAACGAGGGTTTTATTGTGGTGTATGAAGTGGATGACTTCAGGACATTCGAAACAGCCAAACAACTGGTGAAACTGATACGCGAAATAAAGAAACAAAAAGGACAACACTGTTCCATTGCTCTGGTTGGAAATAAAATGGACTTGAGACACAATCGCGTAGTTTCCAAAAAGAGGGCTCGGGGATTTGCACTAGAACACGATTGTCTGTTTTATGAGACTTCGGCAGCAAGAGATGTTAACGTAAAACTTGTGTTCCATGATACAATACGTCAATTACGGCTTCTTCAGCTGACCAAGAAGGCAAATCAAGGACCGATGAACTCTATCAAGAAAATCTTTCACAAGATGTAGACGGACGATTACGGCTGTGGAATATTGGGGAAACTAACAATGAGTGGAGAGGAAAAGCGCGTTGAGCTTTTTATAGACTTTGGTGTCGGTGGGTTGCTTGTTTCACCCCTTCTGCGTCCCATTAACCCTACCCCAACCCCTGGTCCTCTCGCCATGCGGCGTTAACGGGTGTTTGGGAGCTCGCGGTTAGGTGACCAAACAACCGCTATCACCTTGCAGTACGAGACCAAGGAGCTGTTAATCAGACTGAAAATCCAGTGGATAAGTTCTTATTTAGCTGAAAGCTGTGAAAAGTTAGGGCCATTATTATCCACTTGATAACGATCACCAACTGACTGTGTTGTCCACTGTTGAACAACAACAAGCCGTGTCTGAGAAACAAATGCGCATGCGCAAGGGACGACCGCCGATAACTTTCCAAGGCGGCGCCTCCGAATCCAGTATTTTACTGCAAAATGAAGCAGCCTGTATTTTGCTTCAAACAAATATTACGCAGTTGACACTGGACGAGAAAGAGTTTAAGTGTGTTTAACACTCTTACTTTTAAAAACTGTTCTTGCTTTTTGCAAGGTGTGAGTTCTAGGCACACGAAATATTCAAACTTCAATTAATACAGAATTTGGCTTGGCCTTCATGATCACTCAAGTTGGTAATAAAAATATCTATATAGCTTGTACCTTTTAACGTTTAATTTTTAGGACCATTAACTATAAATAAGTTTGTCCTAGTAGCCAACGTCGAGCAGTCCGTTTGGAAGTTTAACTCTAGCACAGTAACGTTTTCTACTGTTAAGTATCCTTTCCTCAGAGAATCCCTTTATATCTGGACGGTGAGGAGAACGGAAAATCCGCGCCTTATAGGGTGTGGGCTGAATCGCTGCCAGTAACTAAAAGGAAATACTTTTATTCCAGCAAAAGCTGAAAAACAGATATAAATAACCCATGGCCTTCGTTTAGCGTGTTTTTCCCCATAAACTACCGTAACCTTCCATTGTCTCCATTTCGCGTGTTTTTTCCCTTAAATTAACGTGGCCTACCGCTTCGCGTGTTTTTGTCGTAATTTACCGTAGGCCTACCTTTTCGCTTGTTTTTGTTGTAAATTGTCGTGGACTACCGTTTAGCGTGTATTTTACCTTAATTTACCGTGGCCTACCGTTTAGCGTGTATTTTACCTTAATTTACCGTGGCCTACCATTAGCGTGCTTTTTCCTGAAAATTAACGTGGCCTACTGTTTTTGCTTGTTTTTCTTGTTATCCCGCACAGTCGAAATGATGTGCTTACGTCAATACAGCTAGCCGATTACTTCGCTCGGAAATAAGGAATGATAGTATATGGAAGGAATATGTAGGTTGGAGGATAGATGGATTTGTTTAAGATGATAGGGAATAATAGTTTAAGAGGAAGATGTGGTGTGAAGAACGAGGGTTAGTATGAAAATGATTGGGAATGATAGTGTGGGATCGGAGAATTTATTAGAGAAGATAGGGAATGATGATGGTATGGGAAGATCATGTAGGGTAGAAAACATGTAGGGTGTAGGATGGATGGATTTCTTATAAAAGCTGGGAATAATAGTTTTAGAGGAACATCTGGTGTGGAAAGGGAGAGTTAAAAATGATCGGAAATGATAGTATGGAAAGAACATAAAGGTGGAGAAGGATGGTTAGAATAGGTGGATGTTTTGAGAAGATACTGAATGATAGTATGGGAGGAACATGTCATGTTGGACAGCAAGTTTAGAGTGGGTGGGTTTGTTAGAGAAAATAGCAAATGATGGTATGAGGAGCACATGTAGGGTGAAAAAGGAAGGTTGAGATTGGTGAATTTGTTGGAGAAAATAAGTAACGATAGTATCTCCAAAATATGCACTTGAGAAAAGGAAGGTTGAAATGATTGCATTTGTTAGATACGTTAGGGATTTATGGTGTAAGAAGAACGTGTAGTGTGGAAAAGGAGGGTTAGAATTTGTGAATTTATGAAAGAAAGTGGGTACTAAAGGTATGGGAGGAACATGTGGTATGCTAAACGATTGTTAGAATAATTGGATTTGTTAGAAGACAGGAAGTGATGGTATAGGAGAAAGATCTGGGTTGGAAAAGGAAGAACGATATGTGTGTATACGTTAAAGAATATAAGCAATAATAGTATGAAGGAAACACAAAAGATGGAAAAGGAAGGCTCGACAGGTGGATTCGTTAGATAAGATAGGAAATGATGGAATGGGAGGAAGACGCGTTGTAGAAAAGGTGGGTTAGAATAGGTCATAGAAGAATCATTTAGGGTGGAAAGAAGATTTGTTATGTGTGAACTTGTTGAAGAAAATAGTGAATATAGAGAAGGTAGGAAATTATGGTGTGGGAAGAACATGTACGGTAGAATAGAAGGGCTGAGATCTGGATTTGTTAGAGAATATAGGGAATGATGGTGAAGGAGAAACATGTAGTGTGTGAAAAGGAAAGCTGGTATGTGTGGACACGTTAGAAAATAGAGAGTGATTGTGTGGGAGGAACATGTAGCGTGGGAAAGGAAAGTGTATATGAGAAATATAGAGGGTGGAAATGGAAGCTTGTAAGTGTGGATTTGTTAGAAAAGATAAAGAATGACAGTATGGGGAAACATGAGGGTATGAAAATGAAGTTTGTTCTGGGTCAGTAGTGCAGCCTGGGGTAATTTCAAGCATTCCGGAATCCCCACTCTTTAGCTCCCAAAAGTAATAAAGCTAATAAAAAGCAGCAGTGGAAAAAGGTTTATTAGTATGTAGTATGTTTGGAATCCCCCTTTTGGAAAGGCTGGCTACGCCCCTGTGTGTGGCTTCGTTAAAGAAAAGTAGCAACTTTGGTATGAGTGGATTTGATAGCGATGATAGCGAATGATGGTATGGGAGGAACATGTGGGGTGGAAAGGAGGGTTGTTGTGTGTGGACTTGTTAAAGAAAATAAAGAATGATAGTATGAGTGGATCATTTAGGGTGGAGAAAAATGGTAACTATGTGTGGATTTGTTAGAGAAGATAAGGAATCCGGCATAGTATGGGAGAAACATGTAGAGTAGAAAGGAGGGTAGTTATTTGTGAACTTGTTGAAGAAAGTGAGAATGATAGCTTGAGAGAAACATAAAGTGTGGAAACGGAGGGTTAGTATGGGTAAATTTGTGAAAGGTAATAGGGACTGATAATGTGGGAGTAACGTAATGGTGGAAAAGGAAGGTTTAGAAAGGGTGAGTTTGTTAGAGAAGATACTGAATTACGTATAGTATGGGAGGAACATGTGGTGTGGAAAAGGAAGGTTAATATGGGTGGATTTGTTAGAGAAGATGCAGTGTTGCTATGGGTGGAACATCTGAAGTGGAAAATGAATTTTGGGATGGGTGGATAACGAGGTACATCTTTGGTGGAAAAATAAGGAACGTATGTGTGGATTTGTTGGAGTAGATAAGAAATGATAGAATGGGAAAAACATGTAGGGTGGAAAAGGAAAGTTGCAATGGTTAGTGTTGTTCATAGGCCACGCGTAAGTCCTCTACGGCTGCCTGTTTCCTGCCAGTCTTATACCATCTCCCACTGTTTAGGCAGAACCTGTTCTGATGATCTCCTCTAGGTCATTCTTGGTTTTCCCTTGCTTCGCCTACTCTGGAGTGGCTGTTTGGAAAATTATTGGGCAGGGGCGTGGCCAGGGGAGGGTTCCAGGGGTTGCGGGACCCCGCGTTCGCGGCCGCGGCGCCCCCCCCCCGGGGCGGGGGGGGGGGGGGGGGGGGGGGGGGGGGGGGGGGGGGGGGGGGGG
>JANSTR010153463.1:0-10654 GCA_025434805.1 Antipathozoanthus remengesaui
GCCTCGCAACGCTAATTTTGTCCATTTTTTCTCTGAGCCCGATGACACTCATCTTGTTGTGGGGATGTCCCGATGGTTTGCTCTCTATCAGACACCACATAAAACCTACAGAAAACAGACAGGAAACTCCCCAGGGTAGGGTGCGGCCACGCGGTGGAACCTACCGCTACTTTGTGCGAGGAAAAAACCTCCCCTCTCGGCAGGTCAGTCACTCGTGTGTTCAATGGGTTTGAGATAATGTGTTTATGTGGTCTCAATTTTACCACAGGTTCTTGAAAGTACAGTCTTCCAGGGTTATGATCATACATAATGTATACCTATTTGCAACGATTTTCCCTCGGAGTTTTGCGATTTTGTATCGCCAATCGACCCCTCACTGAGATCTTGCTAGTAATCCTCCCCCCCCCTGCTCCCAGTGGTGAAAATTGTTGCTCGAAACTCGTAGAACACATGCTCAGAGCTCCATGTTACCATCAGATTCAAAAACAACATTACATTCGGCGTATTTTGATGCATATCTTTTGCAGCTGCTCTCACATTGAGTCACGGGGAATGAATATCGAAGGGTTAATGCTTCCGTACTGGCTTGCCACGACTTCGCCAAGCGACACAGAACAGCGGAAGGCGATTTCAATTAGCGAAATTGAAGTAGTATCATTGCCACGATTTACCTTCGTTTCAACACGAAAAGAAGAAGGTACACCGGCGATTCGGTGTGTAGCTCTCCGTGCAAATGTTCACACAGTAGTCAAAATCAGCCAGGCTAATTCCTTATCAAAGGTATAAAATGGAAAGATGGCGTTGTCGCCTTTTCTTACGACAAGCAGGAAAATCGTCGTACAATTTAGATTTGAGGTGGTGCTAATCAGCAGTCGCATCGTGGATCCCTCGAGCTCAAGAGCAACTAAAAGCAAATGTTCCAAGTTGTATGGGATGACTTTCATCTCTACGTACTCTACATCGCCCTTTTTTCTCCACAGATATCTACGCATCTGTTTTTGGACAGTCTCCGAGGATCTATTCGTTATTTACTGCGCTGAGAGGCAAAATCGATTTGGAACTTGAATTTCAACAGAAAGCTTACGAGCTTCTTGGTGCTCTGGATACGTTGTTTGCTGCGGGGACGGCTACGTCAGGCGGCAGATACGGCAAGCCATTCTTCACGAAGAGACGATGTCACTCCTTCCATCAAGAAACGTGATGGCAAAACCAAAAATGCAAGCGAACAAAAATAACACAATGCTTGGTCTCCTGAAGGAAAACTGCCGCAGACGTCGAGATGGCGTTGGTTTGGTGAGACCAATCCGTTTTTCGGTGCGTAACTGTGGTGCTCAAGGATTGAACTTCACATGTGGGGCACAAAGCCAAACCGAAAAACGCAAGTCGTTTCAGATTATCAGGAAATCTACGATCCAAGCCAGGTATCATACTTTGATGGAAACCAGGAATTGGTAGAGCCGAATCTGCAGAAACCTGTCGATCAGGTTAGGTTAGGACACAGACAGTATGAGGACATTTTATTGTATTCAACACCACGCTCGGGCAATGGTGTAAAGTGGGCGCCGTTTGGTGTCTGACGTTCCCTCTGAGTAGCCGGTTGCTCGAAACCTGCGAAACTAAACAAAAGGAAGAACTACGTTTAGCTAACTACGTATACTCTGTTTCGATGTACGACCAAACAGACACTTGTGAACGTGGGTGGTGGATGCGATACTGTAGCCTAAACGATATGAAAAAAAAAACCAAGATATTGCAAGCGAAATCGTACCTGCATCAGGGTTTCAGTCTGTACACGCAGTTCGCGCCTTTGCTTCCCACTCCCTTCCCGGCAATCGTTGGACGGGCGGTGTTTATCGAAGGTTTTCCCAGCATCATGTCCGCTCTCACATTCCCCGAAGAATTGCAGGCCAAACCGGCACTCGAAGCCCGCATAGCGTGCGTGTTGGCCGCATTTGGACACAGTCTTGTTCATGTTGCCCCAGTCGATCTTGCCACGGAAGTTCTTTAGGAGCATCGGGAACGCTCTAGCTGTTCCGTCTTTGTAACAGCCGATTTCGTCATAATGAACTGAAATTGAAAATAGACGTTCGCCGAAGTAACTAATTAGCTTGCTGTTGTTTCGCTATCATACGCATAATATACGAAAGCCTGAGCGAAACGAGAGGGTGATTCGACGAAATTGCACCCAAACTGGCTATAAAGCACTCGCCTTTCGACGGGGTTCAGACTCACTCAACAATCGACAGTGTTGTAAGACGCTGAGTGTAAATGTCTCATTACTGGAGTCTATTCTTCCGTATTTAATTTATGGTCTCACCAACACAGGCTGTGTTGTTGCATGACCGCGTCTCTTCTGACGGCTGTGAGCACAGCAGACAAGTTCGATTGCGCGCCTGAGTTCCGTCGCAGATTTCACCTCACTGACTCCACTGAGACCACGGGTTCCAGGTGCTCTCTGTTAACAACAAGACAGCAGGTCTATATAGTCGCTAAAAAAACTTCAACGTCAGAGCATAGATTTAGCTTTTCCTTTGGAACATTTTAGCCCTTCTCTTCGTGCTTATCCAAAGCCTTCCCCAACGACGTGATGAATTTCTCTCTTTGAGAATACCCCGTTCCAGGGGTCACAGTCTTAGAAATGGATATGTGAGAACCCAAGACGAAGAAATTAATTTATTTAACCGGTCGGCTCCCGTTTGATGTAAAGCTGCACTGAACGTGCAGGAGTTCCTTGCTCATCTGATCTATTACATGGGCGGCCCTTAGCGGACGGAGGGGGGTTGGTAGAATTGCGCTGCCTCTGCTGGACCCCCGACCCGCACGTCCAGCTGCATCGGCCCCAGGCCCCCCATGCCGACCACCCTCCGTCGATTCCTGGAAAGGGGAAGAAATTAGACACTTCGTAGCACTGGCAAGTAATGTGGGCATCCGACGACATTCTCAACACCCGGGAAAACTGAATTCGGTGGAGGATCAGGCGAAAGAAAGCTGGACTCGGAATTGTTTTGTTCCTCGCTTCCCTGGACACGAGGCGTTATTCCAGCGTCTGTCCTCGCGCGTTCCCGCGCAAGAACGACCACCATTGGTCGGAGGGGGATTCGTGCAGTTACGCATTCGCAGTTGGAGTCCGCCTCCACATGTTTCATCGCACACTGTCCATTTGCTTCACGAGCTCATCCTCCATGGACTGGATTGAGAATCGAATATGATCAACTAGACAAGAAGACTGGATGGCGACTTGGTTCGCAATTCTCACCTGGGCAGAGTGCACCGTGTTGCATTCCCGTGTTTCTGAGCCCTTTCCAGGACATACTTTTCCTCCGTGTGACGGCGCTGGATTGGTACAATCCCTCAATCGAACCTTTCTCCCACCTCCGCAGGTTCTGACGCACTGGTCCCATGATTCCCAGGAACTCCAAGCACCATTGACTGAGATTGACGAATCGGAAGCTGCAAGCCATACGTTACCAAGAAAAAAGCACAAGGAGGCGAGAAAGTGTGTGATGGGGAGAAACTGTAGGACGATGAAAGGAAGACGAAGACTGCCGTGTAATGGAAAAAAGAAATGAAGAATGACAAACCCGGACAGGCTTTTCTGTTGCATTTTTCCATCATGATGACGTCACCTTGACAGCATCTCCCGCCGTTAGATGGGGGCGGTCTCGTGGAATTACGCAGGCGCCACTTCGTACCACCAGCACATGACTTGCTGCACTCGGTCCAATCACCCCAGGAGCTCCAACCACCGTCAACTGAATTTTTGAAGAAGAGCATGAAATGTGTCTAGTACGCTAATGGAGAACTCGGTGGCGTCTCATTGGGAATCTACATGGACACAATCGCAGGTTACGGGCTTGCTTTTTCTATGGGCTTGATTGTTGGCTTGATTGCTTGATTGTTCTACGCTGATCCGATCGGCTGAGCGGATTCGATATGAGAATAGGAGTAAAATTAATTTCAGTCATTAGGCCGTGGTTTGAGAAAAGGAAACATGCAATCATTCGTCGGTCCCCTCGGTATTGTTTATAATATTGAAGCTTACCTGAGTACGGTGTTAGTGGACAACTCTTCTTCTCCTTCCTCCTTCCCCGGCTTCTTGCCACCATTGGCCGGTGGGGGCCTGGTGCAGGTACGCTTCCTCACTTGGACCTCACTCTTCCTTTTTCCAGTGCATCGGCCCCAGGCTCCCCATTTAGACCAACCGCCATCAACTAAGATCACAAAATTCAGCAGCAATTTATCTTGCAAGTAAGCAGGTTTTCGGTTTTCTAACCTACGCATGATTTGTGCAACAAGCAACTCCGAAACTGCTCGGGAGCTCCAAAGCAACCCGCGCCACTATCCGATGGAGGAGAACTGGTGCAGGTTCGTTTCCTGGACTGGCGTCCGGTGCCGCAGTTGCCCCCACATCGCTCCCAGGGTCCCCAACGGGCGTCGCGTTTGCTCCGGATCCAGTTTTCGCCGACACTCGCGGGCAAGATGTTTTTCGAGGACTCTGTTTCACCACCCCTCGTGAGCGGGCTGTTGCCCCGGGACTGCCGTAGTCTAGTGCCCACCCCACTCCCCTGCGCGGCGTCGCCGGAGGACCACCGCGAGCCAGCCGCCCGCTTCCTTCGTGCGTACGGACGGGATTTCGTCGTCCCGCTGTCGCGTAGGCTCACTCGCGATTAGCTTATTCTCCAACGGGGGGCGTCTCTCCAGTACCTCCGCAGGAGGTCTAGTTTTTTTTCACTCCTGCTCGCCGTCGGGGTATCCGATCGGGAGAGTCGCCGGCAACCTGCCCGCCTTGCTCCCGTTCGCTTAGAGTCGTTCGCGTAATACTCGCCCGCCTCTGGGCCCTGCCGGGTCCGCCACAGGTCCAGGTCCAGCCGTCCGTCACGGCTGCACACGGTTGCCCGCGATGTATGTCGTCAGTTCTTCGTTCGCTCATCAGTCTCCCAGATTGCATCGGACCCTACCGTCATTCTTGGCCCAGACATTGCTTGGAGACACCCTCCCCTTCGGCTCGGCGGTTTGAAGGCGATTCCCTAGCAACCGTCCAAGCATTCTGGGCCAGCGGGCCACGCCCCCTTTACGCCCCAGGCCAAACCACGGCACCGCATATAGCGCAATGATACATTAAGTGGCGTCAATTATTTGACAAAAGGTAATGGATAAAGGAGCGCTCGCCCCAGCGTAGCTCGTCCTGCTCGCTTTGTTCCCCACCCGTCCTCTCCCTCTCGTGTTCGGTTAACGGCTTTCATAACCTCTGGCTCCTCGGTTCTCCAGCTTCCACCTCCCCGGGTTTCTTTTTATGTCCCCCAGTTCCACTGGGCCGCTCCAGTGTGACACGGCGTAAAGGTCTGCTTAGTTAGGAGGCGGTTCACAGGTAGGCCAAGCTGCGTGGACAATGGACATGCGATCCGCACTTTATGTTGCGGCGATATAAGGGCATAAGGGGTTTGTATGGAAAGACCGTTGGCGGTGAATAACTCGAAAATATGCACGAATTTCAAAAGAAAGTGGCTTGCCCTGCTCCAGCGACGGTTTCTCTGTGTACTGTGGTGTTTTTGAGTCGATTTGAGCCTGTTTGAGCGCCTTCCGATCCGAACGGTTTGCTCTCTCTATAATTTAACACAAAGGCCGGTAGGCAACGTCACAAGGCAGCAGGACTTGTCCACTGAAGGAAAACAGCCGTAAATTCGCTTCCAAGGCTCAAACCGCCTTAAAACTCCACGTACGTCACGATCGATAATGTCGCTACACGTTCATGCTGTTCATCGAAGCTGCATGTGAGTCACAGTGAATCACAGTGGTGTTATATTATAGGGCGAGCAAACAGTTGGGATTGAAAGGCGCTCAAACAGGCCCAAATCGACTCATAAACACCACAGGACACAGAGAAACAGCCGCTCAAGCAGGGTAAAACACTTTTTATCGAAAATGAGTGCCATCACTGAGTCAAACTGCCGAAAGCCACAGTCGGTCCATTACCGAAATGTTATTGCCCGGTTTGTTAACCAATCAGAGCGCGCGTATGAAATTTTCCGGTCCGTACCTGAAAGTTACGCACGGGGTAATCGATCAATCACAGCACTCCTACCATCTGTGCCATATGATAATTTCGAGTTATTCACCGCCAAGTGTCTTCACCATACAAACCCTTTATGTCCTTTTATTGCCGCAACATAAAGTGCGGATTGCATGCCATTGTCCACACACGGAGCTTGGGCTACCTGTGGACGGTTCCCTAGCAACCTCCAAGCATTCTGGGCCAGCGGGCTACACCCTCTTTTACTTTACGCCCCAGGCCAAACCACGGCACCGCATGTAGCGCAATGATGCATTAAATCACAGGTAGCCCAAGGTCAAGGTGCATCATGGGAAACATGTCGACCGTTGGATTTTATAAGGATTTGTATGGAAGATTACGTTCCATCGCGAAACTCGAATTTTACTGAAATATTAAACCTGAAATTTCCATACCATGTTTCTGTGTGTGTTTCCTTGCCACTGCAACGATTTCGGCGCGATCCTCCCGTTTCATCGCTTCCTATGCATCACAACTCACAAAAGAAGAGAAGGTAGGCCGCTTCCACAGCTGATCGGCCGAGTGCGATCCACATAAACCACCATAAAATCGCTACGGCGGCTCCAAGCGATCCAAAAATCGATCAGCGTAGTCATAGATAGTTCTATTCAACGGCCGTTGCTGTCAGCGGTCACGAACCGAACATCGGAATGGAAATAAAGCTCACAAAAGACGAATATCTGCCGTCTAACAGAGCTTGACCCCAAGTTTGTGTCTTCTGAAACCGTCAAATTCGGCTTAGCGACCGCGCCTCGCGTTGAAACCATTGCTCGTGAGGGGTGGCACGGTCAGTTTTGCCCTTGACGTGATGCACCTTGAGCTTGGGCAACCTGTGGTTCAATCTCACCCGAGACCGGTTATGGTAATAGTGAACAAATTGATCTGCTTTACCGACTCCTCCGTTTTGGTAACAGCAGAAACCCGCATTTGAATCGATCGTGATGCGATTCACATACAAAAAATGAAGTGAAGAAAGTGAAGTGGTCGTTGATTTTTATGACATTTGGTTGCTCCTGAAGTAGCCATTGTGTGTTGTGAGGAGTAAACACGTTACTCGTAGAAATAATCCGCCAGGTTGCCTGGGCTCTCAACGTTGCCATGGCGGCGCGCGGTGAGAGAGATCTGGAACCGAGGCTATCCGCGGAGCAGAGCGGGAGGAGTCTCCGAGTGCCTCGCAGGATCGCCATCTCCGAACAGAGACCTGCATCTGCGATTTTCCTTCTGCAGGCATATTCTTATGTTTCACGGGCGGTCTGGGGCGGGCGGATTAATTGATATTTTTATGTTTCACTGGCGTTCGACGGGGCGGGCGGATTAAACGCCGGTTGAAACTGGTCCAATACCTTGCACGTTTACTTCGGACAACCCTGAGGTGCATTCACACAGAGGCGCGTGCGATGTACGAAGACGACAGGAATTACGGTTTCATAACAGAGAAAACGGCTGAAGTGCCCCCGGTGGCCGCCAGTGGCCGTGGCCGTGGCCCGTCCGAAACCATAGTGACAAACCCAACTGCGCCCCGAACTCAAGCACGTGCGCGCTCGCTTCTTGGACCTGTCCACAAATCCCTTGGGCGGCGAAGGAAGCAGCAAAACCATTCGATATAGCAGAAGCTGCATTTCATCACACATGTCCAATACAGACCAAAGCTCATTGCCTTGTAATCCGTGTCCAGGTCTTTTCCGAATAATTAAAAGCGTTTTTCTTGGTCAATATTCTGGCCGTTTCTGTGAACAATAATTCATGCATTCACTAAAATGTACCGGGTGTTGTTTTACAAAAATAACACCTTTCGTCGAATGGTCAGTGAACTCCGCTATCGCGAAGAAATTTATTGTGATAGTCGTCATATGCCACTTTTGAGAAACCCAGCACTCCACGCCAGTCTTCCTACAATCATCGTCAAAAGTGTTGGGACGATAACAATTTCCCCCAAATCCGCCCTCTTCAAAACCATGGGCTATAGCACAGGCTTTTTGCTCAAAATCGGCCGATTTTGCCGATCGGATCGAAATCTTCACCTCCAATCCCCAAAGGAAATGGGAATCCATTCGCGAGCACGTGCGAGGTGTTGTAGGGAGTTTGGAACGATTCCCGGCACTTACCCAAATCCGCCGTGGTATTTTTTTAGTCATGGGCTGTAGCCCAGGCTTTTTGCTCAAAATTGGCCGATTTCGGACCCTTCGCCTTTCACCCCAAATCTTCACCAACAATCACGAATGTAGTTCGAAGTCTATTTGCAAGCACCTAGGAGGCGTTTCAGGGGCAGCTTGGGAACGATTCCCGCACTGTGACCCAAATCCATCGTGTTCAAAACCATGGGCTATGACCCGAGCTTTTTGCTCAAAATCGAATGATTTCGAACCCTTCGAAATTTACCCCTTGCGATACTGATTCCGACCCAGTTTCTCACTCGTTTTTCCTGACGATGGACGAGTGCTCTCCGCTTGTCGGGCTGAGTTTTTCTAAACCCGATTAGCAATTACTAGTTTCATACTTTTATTTCCACCTATTTTCCTACAATGTTTCAAATCGGCACGGGAAGCTTGAGCCTGCACTTCCGTCACGTCCCAGACCAGCGGTCTCCCGCCAGTGACGCTATCAGAAGTCAACAGGCCTGATCTTCATTTCGGCGCGTTTGGCTGACTACTACTCGCCTTTCCAGCTCCTCCAGTTCACGCCATCAGCATGAGACGCGTCTGCCCGTGGTGATACACTCCGTTGAGGTTGGAAGTGTGACAAGACGTGTACCACCAGGCACCTTTGAACGAGATCGCGCAGTTTTCACTGTAGGAATCGTTGTCGGCGCGGTCTTTGGTGGTGAATGGCGCTCCGGGATGAGCCGTTAGCGAATCGCTCGCCGTACCTGGAGAAAAACTGTTGTTACCTGGCAGGCACGATTAGTGTTTGATGCACCGATGCACGTTGCTTGCATACTGCCCATTTATCTGTCACATTCGGCCTTGTCTTTTGTCAAATCAGTTGTGAATTCAACAATCTAAAAATCTGCAATTCGCCTGAGCGACGATTACTTTCCCAAGACAAATATTATCCCAGATGGGATTATGCACCGCCTTTTATCCTCCTTAATTTTTTGGACCCTGACTCGTGCAACGGCGGGCAGCAACTTTGTACCCTACGAGGTCGTTTTCCACGTTTTATTTGTCATTTTGTATTGCAATTGACTCTCTTCACTGGAATCGACCAGACCTCTCTTGCCGCTGTTTTGTCAAGGATAAGGGGAAAATGACAACTCGACAACGCTACAAAAGGTTACAGCATCAAGAAACATTGGGCAGAGTTTATATGAGAATTCTAAGGTTCGCCTCTCGCGTCCGTCCGTTTGTAGATTACAAGATTACATTCTAACCCTCACCCCAAACCTAATTATGTCAATTAGTATATGCAACACAAGTGAATAGCGCTTTCCGCGCGATTTGATTGGTTCCTCAATCTCGGAATATCAAGTGCTATTCACCTCCTGGCGGCGTCCGGAGAAAAAAAAGTGACTCGCGAGGCTCATTTTATCAGAAAATAAAGCAACTATTTATGAATTGCTATTAAACTTGTGTTGTATATACTAAAAAATTATTCGCCTCAGTGTCTGTGAATAGCGGTGAATATTTACCTCGCCGAAGCGGCTCGGGGAATATCGACCATTATTCACCTCCACTTCGGCGAATAATTGTTAATCAATCCAGTTGTGTTTGCACTAACTTGAGTAGGTTCCCAAGCTCAATTGATACTTGGTGCTTTCACTTGACACAGCAAACATGACGTACTCTGCGTAAGCCCCCGTGTTGCCACTCGTGTCCTCCAAATCCACGCGCAAGTTGTTTGTCTCCTGCCGTGTCAGCCGGTTGATCCGATCCAGTCCCAGCCAGTACTCGCCAACCGTGTCGCCGAAACCGTATTTGTAGTCGCTCCAGCCGCGGTAGAAGACAACGGATCCGAAGATGCGTTTCCGGAAGACAGTCCATCCGCCCCCGCCTGACGCTTGGTAGCAGAAAACGTCAAACGCTCCAGCGCCGTCGAGGTTGATCGCGTAAACGCCGCTTCTTGTGTTGCCGGCTTTGTAGCTTCGGGGCAGTTTCGGAAAACTGTCGAAAAAACGGTTCATGGACACCGTGAGGAAGAAACAAACCGAATAAAGCTGAAAACCAATTCGAGAAAACAACGCGGAAAATACGTCCCCCGCGCTGGAGTGGAAAGAAACCCAATACCGGATTTATTCGATTAACCGCCGCCCTCGAAAAAAGCACCACCCTCGATTAAGCGCCGCACTTGAGAGCAGAAACATTAACAAGACTGGCACTGCCAGTGTACTCATGCCCCAGTATGATGATTGATTCGAAAAAATATTTTCAACGAGTGGTTTGCTTTTGCCTTCAGTGATCGTTTTGACCGGGGGGATTTTTTTCACTTGCTTTCCGAGCAAGTGACAGTACTGGCGTGATCTTATACTGTAGGTTTCGTGACTAAAATGATCATAGAATGCTTGGAATGTTGCACGTATCATTTTCGACAGGTCGATAATTGATACGTCGCAGAGGTGCGACACATCGCGGAGCGGACTAGTAAATT
>JANSTR010153474.1:0-10653 GCA_025434805.1 Antipathozoanthus remengesaui
CCCCTCAAAAGTTAAACGGTCGGCTCCTTAAACAATTTTGACTCATTCGTGAAGGCGTTAGGTTGTCAAGCACTGATGAAATATTGATAATTAATGAAAAGTAAGTAAAAGTAAGTTAAATCTAAGACAAATCTCACTGAAAATCGTCTTGCAGAAACAGATAAACATGCTGTTAAATGATCAACTTTCTTGATGACTCTATGTCACAGCACACATGTATAACTCTCCAAGTCCTAGAAGGGGAGCTAGAGTAAGGTTAATTTTATCAACCTACTTGATGACTTTTTATAACCGTTGAAGCCCAAGGAGGGGAAGGTAAGGTTCATTTTATCAACCTACTTGATGGCTTTATGTCACAGAATGCTTATATAACTGTCCATGCCCTAGTAGGAGAGAGTAAAGTGACTTATGTTCAAGTCACGCAGAGCCGGGCATTTGACAGTTAACAGTGTAACGGCACCCCCTCCCCGCTCCCCCGGGCATTTGCAGTGAGGCAACTAGAAACTTGCCCCGTAACATCTTTTCGTCATGTCCAACGGCGTTCAGAGGACAGAAGTCAGACTTTCAACACCGTCATTTTGGAATAAAATAGCATTTATCGATATGACAATAGACCTAATAATAATAATGACTTTAATGACTTTAATGAAGTATATCCATTGGGTGGATTTTCACTCCTTGACTATGCTACTATATTTACAGTATTGACTAAAAGGTTCTATGATTACATTTTAGGAAATTACAAGTCAAAAATACAAACTCCTATAAAAACAATAAAACTATTTGTTTTTGTCCGTTGCTCTATGCCTTTCTATTGAGCAGAAACAATTGTGTTCAGAACAAAATGATCACGACAACTAATATTTTGGTGTGATGGACTTGGGGGCCGAGCAATTGACCGTAACAAAAAAGATGGCGGCTGTTCATTTGACCACAATGCCTTGTGTACCTAACTCAGCGAATAGCTGCACTTGGAAGACCATTGTTTGGCAAACGTGTCCATGCACTAACAAGATTGTGTATGCTAGGTTTGAAGTTGTTAGATCCTTTCTGTACGTTTTTATGAGCGCTTTCATGTTTTTCGCGCGCTAGGAATTATGGGTAAATGTACCAGTCGTCATCTTTTTTATTACGGTCAATTCTGACATCGTTTGCAAGATTCGTCTACCCTGCTTATGTTATATTTATTTAAGAAAGTCTTATTTGGAGGTGAGGCTCAGCCAAAAGTCAATTTCCTATTTCTTAGAGACTTCAGTACTACGATGTTGTTAAGTTACGTGCATGCTGCAATGTGGGTCAATATGATGCATAAAGAACTGTATTTACTAATTTTCATTTCAAATAGAATTGCATGGCAGGAGAGAATCGCGCAAAGCGATTAACTCAGTTATCACCCAATGGAGGAAGAAGTGCTCAGTGTAGAAATGCACTCGTCGATCATCCGGCGGCGCGCGCACCCACTCAAACTTTCCCGCCAAAGAGTCGTGATTTGTCAGTACGTTGCCTGAGCACTTTTAAAATAACTTCGTCGTACGCGCGAAACTATAGCATAAGTCATCTCAAGCAACATTGTGAAATTGATTCCTGCTATGCGATTCGAGGAAAAATCTCTGCCTGATTCGGGTGTTTACGATAAATTTCACTCAAAAAATCTTATTCTCGGATATTGTACTTGTTATTTCGCGATTCATCTGATCTTGTTTTACTCGTGAAATTTAACGTTGAATACCCTCCTCGGGGCAATGAAATTTTCTGTACATAGCTGCCGCAAAATGCCAAACTGTAAGCTTCGGAAGCAAATCTTTGGCCCTACATTAGTATTTATAACAACTGTATTATATTTTTCTGACGCATAGGTTCTACGGGTATTCTACTAAAACTATGTTTTGTTTCTCGAAAATGTCGGACTTAAATTGGCTTATCACTGATTGTAAAGTGCGTATTTCAAAAATTATAATATCGTCTCTGCAGCATCTGAAAATGTGAAGCCAGTATCAGAAAGGTGAATGTTAGTGCACTGTAACTTCAGCAAATACTGTATACTAAACAAACATATAACAATTCCAAAGCATCGAGTCGAAGTTTTCACTATCTTCGCTTTTTCTATTGTTTTTTATTTATTATTGTGGGAGGGTGGCTGTTGGGAGAAAGGCCTGGCTCATATTTTAGACATTTAAAACACACAGGAATTTTTTGTCCGTTCATATTTTTTGACAGAGCTCTTACAGTTATTTATCCGCCACAACTGGAGGCAAATCCATCACGATGTTTAGATTGGTAGTTCGGGTAAAAAATATAAACTAACACTGCCAAGAGTTTGACACATTGGAATTACTGTAAGCTGTGCAGCACATAAATGTAACCTTGGCTTTCATTCAAATATTTATTTTTTTGTGGTATATATTTGATTTTTTCAAGATTTGAAAATATCTGCGAGATAGAAACAAACCATATGTTTGCCACAAATAAAAGCGTAAGATAGAATAGATCTCGAAGAGAAAGGAACTTCAAACAACGTGGTACTTTGGTCCGAAGGTGTTATTTTCACACTACAAGAAAAGCATCGTATATGGCAGTGTGCAAGTGTTAATTTGTTCTTAACTAGCTGTTCTTCTTTTTTATCTCACACATACAAAATAACAAGTGAGGTTAACAACATATGTAATATTTATAATCAGTATATTGCAACAAGCACCCAAGACACAGATTATACATGTATGGTTCTGTTGTACATGAACGTAACATGCAGCTATAATATTTTCACATTTTCAACAGATATCTCTAATTTCTCTTGGTTACAAAATATACAACAATACATTTTAAAAAGTAAATAACAAATTGATTCCATAACTTTTTTTCAACTTTTGAACTTCTGTTTTGTACCAGAAATGGAACTATGATTTGAAAACTCTATTTTGAATTGAAAATCGACAGAAACTCCATTAACATATATTTACATTCTACTAGCATTTAACTGTCAGCAAAACAAATATTGAGCTCAAAGCCTAAAATCCTTATAAAAAGCCAGAAAAAGAGGTTTAGGAATACAAAGTCAGTATTTTCTATTAGTATTTAAACTGACATACTTGTTTATCTACAAACTAAAAGTCCGATTAAGAGTTGCATGTTTTGACTATCTACATATATGGTCAAACTGATCTTGAGTGTGTCAATAAATAAAACTTCAAATCAAAAAGTAAGTGCCATTATCTGCGGGTCATCCCTTTGTTGAGCAGGGAAGGTCAATTTTGTACCATCGGAAACAAGAAGTGTTAAGTGATCTTTGCAGTGATACAGAGTTGAAAACCCAAAAAAAAGAAAATTATACATGTGCCATAAATCCAAATTCTATTAATTATTAACCTGGCCAAAAATAAATTATACAGAGACTCTGGCTGAATTCAAGGCGTAGAACTTTAGATCAATTAGTAACAACAATACTGGTTAATAAACCTTTTGAAACTCGAAATTCCATTAGAACATTTTGTACCATTTTTTAGTTTTCGGGAAACTGACTCTAAATTACAGTCCTGCTCTTAAAATCATAGAAGCTCCAAATATTCCAATGAACTTATTTGGCCATCTTAAGCGTGACTAAAAACAGATTTCTTGAATAGTATATATATATATATTTATATGTACTTTTTCCCTTATCAAACTACGCAAAATCTTGCAAATAAGGTACTGGGAATTACTCTTGATAAAAGACTCTAATTACTAAATGACTTAAGAAGGAAATGAAGTTGTCTTGGATGGCATCTCAACTTGTGAGTTATACTATAAATTGTCCACATAGGATAACACACCTCCAATCTGTCTCTTAATCATAAAATGATTGAAAAAAGTTCTAAAGGCAGATGTTTTCAAGTACATTTAATTTATTGAATATAGAATTAAGTGATATTTTTAAGTTTCAAAACTATATTTGTAAAAGCCACTCACGAGTGACTAAGAAAATAGAGCCCAGTTGAATATTTTGCCACTAACGATTATAAGAGCTTAGAATGATACAAAACAGCATACCACCTCACTCACATTAAAACCAAAATATCCAGTGAGATAAATATTGTTCTGATAAATCTATAATGACATAGTCATCATTTGAAATTCCAAATTCAAGTTCATAAAATCTGTAATGCACACTATTAAGGAACGGGCGAATACAACTTTTTCAAAACATTTTTGGTGTATTTCAAAGGCTTCATAGAAATACATTACATGTATATCTCATTAACACAGAACTCAGATGCCGCTTTCAATCTGAAACTTTACTGCAGTTAAACATATACTTCAAATAGCTGCAAGCTTGGATACAGGGATAAAACTTTTTGAAAAACGATACTAGAACACGAAAAACTCATAAATAAGAACATGATACTACAGCAAGTACATCATCTTTCTGCGATCATCTTCACTAAAATGATATCAATGCCAGTACGACATGATTACAGAATGCCAAAAACATATCCAAGTGCCACAAAATATTAAGTCGAATGCAGAATGTGTTGGAGAACTGGTAATTAAGTCAATTCCACGCTATAATGATACAGAATTATTTTTTGAAACAATAATCAAGATCAAATGCTGTTTAACTCTCTGTCATATATATATATATATATATATAGAAATCACTCAGACATGCAGAGAAACTTCATTTCTCTCATCAGTGACACTATTAAAGCATAGTACCTTGAACCTCTTTCTACAAGAGTCAATTAAATAAAACAGGAAAAAAATTACCGAGGATCCATACAAATTCTAATGAAGCAATGTACTTCAAAGTTCTAAAACCATATTGAAATAGTAGACGGTTTCAGCAATAAAACAGCAGCTCTCCTACTTCACAATGCCCATGCACACCAAATATTAAATGCCATATTTCTTTTATATAAAGCCTGAGGCATAAGTGAAAACTCGAAAAAGGAAGAGAATTTCAACTTTCTCACTACTTAATTGTGCTAAAGTGTAAAACATGAAAGTTTTCTTCTCTTGAAACACCACCTAATATTCTTCGACGCTATTCATATTGTACAATTCGGATTACGTAAATTGATGGCAATGCATGTAAACAACTAGATAAACTCTACAGGAAATTAATGTGCCATAATGCCCCGTCGTGTTTTCTAATTTCTTATGCTTGTATTTTGGGGGATTTCGTCTTCAAAATACTTTTCCAAATGATAGTTTTCAAGTGCCTCATTTCCTCGTTTTCAAATGTTCGGCCACCCGCTGCGAGCGGGTGTTTGCACATTAACACTCTAAGAACTTTTCTTGACTGATTATAGATAAACTGCCATCCGTGACGGCATGGAAAAACACTCAGGGAGCTGCACTTCAAGTGGATTATAAAGGTTTTTCTGTATTACACTTCGTCCTTCGCATTTCAATTGGTTATTGTATGAGAAAGACGATACTATAAACTAAAAATGCAGATGAATAAAGCACGCTGAAATCAAACGAGCGATTAACTGTCGCGAGAACGATAGACAAACCACGCAAGTGTTTTCGATCTGCTTCAGTAAACATATAATGTAGTAGTATTTAGTCAAAACTGCCATTTTCTTTTCTTATTGATTGCCATATGTCGAAGGTGAAGCAGATTGTCTCGACAGTAAACAACTACTTAGCATTTGACTAATTCAGTTTCCTTAACGCGAAAGGGTGCTCGCACCAGAGTAAGCTCGTCGCTTTCACATCTTGTTATTTCGTCAAAGTACTTTTCTCACTTCGACTAAAATCAATATTGTACAAAAACTACTTCAACAAAACAATAACACCCGACAAACATTGACACATTTTCCGTCGAGGAAAACTGAAACTTTAATCGTGTCAATTCCCTTTATGCACAGGACTGGCAGTTGAATGATCGAGGCGCGTGAAATATAGAACTTGTTTGATCACCGGCAAATTTTCCATCAGCAAGTCGGCCACAGGCAATCGAAATGGAAAAATTCAATAGTATGACTCCCTGATGGAATCATGAACAAATTACAAAAACGATTTAACAGGAGTACAAGCGTTCCTGAAACTAAGAAGCTATAATTTTCTATAAAACGGAAAAATTGCTTCGTGTTTGTATCTGTTTCGGAGTCAAATAATAAGACTGAATCGAAATTGTCGGTTAAATCGACAAAGTATATATATTTATATCTATAAACAGATATACAAACATCTATATAAAAACATATGTTGGTATTGCATCAAGAAACCTGCTTTTAAAATTTTCATATTTAGTATGTATTTCCTTTTTATACTCACTGGCTATTTTGCAGGTGTAAACAAACTGTCAAGATAGGAGAAGGCGATCAGAAGGCAAAATATGTAAAGGAGAAAACTTAGTCCAGTCAAAATACAGTACTTGCTACACCAAAGTCAAATTCCCAATGAAAAGTTTGTTGTTTAGGGTAAAAAAAGAACCAAAACGCCCAAAAGCCTTTGGAATAAACTTTGCTAATTTGAATAAAAATTATCTGCTTGTGAATGTAAACATGAAGCGAAATTCTAACTTACCCAAGTGTTGTCATCGTAACGATTGTGTACCAGAAGCTGGCCGGAATGCTCGTGAATTTTGTTCGAGCCACGTTCTTCTCAACATAGTACATGACTGTAGCGAATATAATGACAGCCATTGACAGTGAAAACAGTAGAAACCCCAGTTCGGAAGCACAGCTTTTTAAAGTGTAGCCAAGGATTCGAAGGCCTCTGGAATGGCGAGAAAACTTGAAAATTCTGAAGATCCTAAACACTCTGAGAGTTACAAACGCTCCGCTTATACTGTTATTCGGCATAAATAGCCCAATATAGAAAGGCAGAATAGCGACAACATCAATAATGCTCAATAAGTCGCGAGCGAAGAGAAAACGATTCGGAGCTGCATATAAACGGGCTAAATATTCTACTGTAAACACTATCACACAAGCCGTTTCCAGACCAAAAAATATAGGTTTGTGCACCTGACCGCATGTTCCCTTATCCTGGCACGGTAGAGTTTCGACCACTGTGCTAACGACACTGACGGCAATAAAAAACCCAGTAACATAGTAAAACACACTCGCTACTTTTGAGCTCTGGGGATTTTGAAAAGCAGTCCACAAGCGCTGTCGAATCGGAAGATCTGGATTGTCATCATTATTCTGTGAGGAATCGTCGGCTTTGTCCGGCTCAATCATCCTCTCCATGCACTCCTTTTTCCTTTCTCGAAAATCTTCCCAGCAGCAGTCATGCACGACTTCTTCCGAGATACCAAAAAAAGAAAGCTCGTCTTCAAAAGAAGAAACACACTCTCCCCGCGGGTAATGAAGCTTTCCATTTCGATAATAATTCAAAAGATGACGAAACAGATCCGGGTCGCGATCAAAGAAATATTCTTTAGTTTCGGAATCGTAGAAGAATTCCTTTTCTCCACTACCGAGTAAGGTTTCTGGAAATCTTGCCAGCGTGTTGCGCCATGTTTCAAAGCGGCGACCACTGACATTAATTGTCACTCGCTCGTCGTTTTTTTGCGAGTCTGGCGGTGGAGGCATAGGTGATGTAGCTAGAGGTGCCCATCCAATTGCTGCCGCACGAGCGAACGGCAGCCAAGCGCCTACATCCGCCGCCATATTGATCCAGTTGAGTAGTCACACACATCGAAGTTTAAAGAACTTTCTCATCAACTGTGTAAGAGCTGACTGAGTATCGGGGACAGGTGCAATCGCTGGCCCTCTGTCGTCGACTAACAAACAGTTTAATTTATTCGAAAGTGGAATTGAACCACCGCATGTTTTCTCGCCCTCTGATAGGCTCAGTCGCCGTTTCAAATATTCACAAGAAATTCTCGGAGTGCATCAGTTTCGCGCACTTTGAAAATGCGAAACTGTCACAACGAAATCAAAAGTTACCACTTATAAAAATAGGGTTTTCTCTTTGTCTCTGTTAAGCTAAGAAACCGAAACAAATCGGATTTGAAAACGATTACATTATAGCGCTTTGCAAGACGACTATCGCATAGTTGAGAGAAAATAAGAAATATTGCGAGGTGCACAGCGCGAGAAATAGATTTGGTACAAGTTGTTGTTGTTATAGAATTCTTATACGTCAACACTGTAATATCTCATGTTTTTCCTCCCGACTATAAATCGATACTTATCGAAAAGAGTGTAAATATGGAAGGTTTTCAAAGTACTTTGCATGATGGACCTCTCACTTCTTTCCAGGTGATAATGATGCGAAATACTTAATTGTGAAGAATATCGTTAATTAGCATTAAAGTGAACAAATTTCAACTTCTCAGCCAATCACATTACTGAATCCCGACTGTTTGATTGATAGATTTATAAACACTGACAGGCTTTCCATTCTTCTGTTGCCGTTTATTCCCGCGAAAATTTGCAAATATCGTACGAGGGGAAGCTTCTGCGTAACGAATTTCTTTCCCCGGAAAAGAAAGTATTATTAAATAACAGGAGCATGAGAAATCATAGAGTTACCGCGCAGTCTTCGGTAAATGTTGTAGTAGAAATGAAATATCGCTTTGTTTGGGTTAAGACTTTCCTTGGGCCATGCATTCACACACACACGTCCTTGCTATGTCATTAATAATATAACGAATTCGTATGGAAACGACCTGGAAGTTTTGAGTAAAATAATATAGTACGACAGGGTCTCCAGATCAAAATAATTCCATATCAAATTTACGAATTTAAACATGAGTTCAATAGCAAATGGTTTTCATCTCTAGCATAACCACGGCTATTTGCACTCGAAAGTAATTCCATTTACTCAAATACTTCAAATTCTTTTTCTCTTAGTTTCTAACTTGATATTGAAAAGAAAATCATGTCTTTCGAAACAGTTTAACTCTCAAAACATCAAACCCGAATAATCTGTCGAGTTTAATAACACAAGACAAATGCTCCCCGAGAAACGTTCAGTCTTTCTGCTGAAAATCTTCGGCTCAGTTTCGCTGATGTATTTTTAATCGTTTCTGGCTCTGTAAACAAATGTGCCAAGTAGACGCTAAAATGGTCTAAAATGTTTTAAATAAATTCTAGCCGTGCAAAGCAATCGCAGCATATGGTATTAGTAAACAAGGATTCCACAGATCGTACGCTTGCGTTTAAGATTTATTTCGCAGAGATACGAAAATTCCAAAGGAAACTAAAGCAATGTAGAGTCAAAGAAATTCAACATCGAAAAACCTCTAATTGGGGGAGGGGGAATCCATATAGACATAAACATTCTTAATTTGAAGCCCTTTTCGAGCAGTGTTCAATATTCGCGTAAAACTGAACCGAGAAACTGTGGCGACAGTAGCATTAAAAAATTCAGAAGTCTCTTTTTTTTCAGTCGTTTTAGCCTGGCCATCAACGCGTCAACACACACAGCGACGAAAGGTGTTCATTAAAGTGAAATTCACTGAATGGAAAGTAGCTTGCTGGAGAAGACAGCGTGGTTTTGCACAATGCAGCACAAAGCAAAGGGGCGAACGAAACCACTGCACTAACCCACAACAGCTGCCGGCTATAATTCAAAGCCAAACCGAGCTTCCAGGCAAGAAGTCACGTGGCATAAAACACCTGTCTTAAAAGCTCCTAGAAAATGGGTTCGCCAAGTAGTACGGCAGTCAAAACAAAATAATTATGAGGGTCATCTACGTCTGACAATTTCGGAAATCAGAATAAAAACGTTATTTGGAGAAGCGTTTCGTTGCATGAAACAAAGGCACGATTTCCATTTGACTACTAACAAAAAGATGTCCAAAAGTTGCCACTCTTCGCCATGGCTACGAGATCAACTGCTATTGCGCTTCATCACTGTTGAGTAAACGGGCGATTAGGAAGTTTCAATTTAAATTAGAAAGCAGTCAGTCAGTCGATTTCCTTACAAGTGACCCGTTGAGTTAACACAAATAACAATCTGGTACCTGCTCCTTGCCTTCACTGAGATCAAACGATCCCGCAGAAGTTGACGCGATACAACACCAGCCTTAAACACAATATAATGAAACGGAGCGAAAAATGGCGTTCAGTTTAAACTGCATATTAGAAACACCCTGTTATTAGAAACGCCAGACAAAGTGAACTAAAAACACCCTTATCATTGCTTTTCTGGAGAACTTGGAAAATCTACTCAGGAAACTGACAACAAAGTTTGACGCACGACTTTAATCTTTATTCTTGATATGAAGATGTATAGCTTGGTTCTTTTGCATACAGTCAGAGATGAGTGTCACTCGACGAAAACCACGAACCAAGTGTTCATTTCGAACGTTAGGCAAACGTGACCCTATGCAGTTATGGATAAAAAAATGCCACTGGTCTTGTTTTCTGTTACCTAGCACCAGTCCGTGACAACAATTACTCACTGTTCTTACAATTGATTCAAAAATGGTGTTTTCAGTGATTTTCAAAAATTGTTAAAATAGTATGATGCAAATTGTGAGCACTCTCCTCTGAGTACGGGGCAGGGAAATTGTAGTTTCATCAACAGAAAGTAAGTACACATCTTCGAACTTAGATGAAAAGGGAAAAATAGAACGAACTTACTGCAAAAATTCGAGTTTTACGGCCTGAACTTTAATAGTTCCGAATAGTTCTGGTGTGTTGCTAAATTCTCCTAAACTGTCTCCATAGCTTTCTTATAAACAGGTTGGGAGAATTTTGCTTTTCATCA